>OVAY01000989.1:0-38743 GCA_900406395.1 Kernera saxatilis
GTGTCGATTACAATGAACGATCGATCGTATATATAGAGAAAAGTTAAGTTATTGTGCATGCGCATAGTGACATGGGCTCTACCATAGTTCACATTTGTTGAAATCATCCGCAGCATATTTTGACTTCTGTAACAAATACAACTTTTTCCCGGTATATAAAACAATTACCTTCGCCAAAATTCATATCCTGTTTTAACCAACCTTATGAAGCCTCTATTGTTTTTTGTGCAGGTTTTTATTTACGGTATATTATTTTTAAATATTCCTCTAAATTGCATAAAGCTAAAGTATTTTTTTATTGGACATCCCATAAATTTAAGTATTGTCAAACAAAAAAAAGATAATATTATTTAGCATTTGGTGGTAGCGTTTTTATTTGTGGAATCGATCCTGGTAATTTACTGGTTTTAAACAAAACGAAAAATTGGCCCATATTTGGTTGGCTTGTATGTAGAACCGGACCCATCTACCAAAGAGCAACTTTGCGTTTGGAGTTTCGCAAAAAAAAAGATCAAAATTGTAAAATTTTCTAGTGAATGATGTTCTAGATTTGTTGGTGAGACTTGAGCTTTTGTAAGACAGCTTCTCACTTTGCATTTAAGCTAGGATTTGTGTTTGAGCCTTTAATTCAGTCAATTTGACCATCATCTATTAGTTGTGACTTGGTGTTCACTAACAGATATGTCATTCACTTACGAGGATGATTTCAAGACCATCAGCTAATTATTCTGTAAAGCCGAACCATTTGCTAAATAAAGAAACATTAGTAGAAGAGGAAACACTATTTGTTCTATATTAGAAATCATGAATTTATATCTTGTAATTGACATATCAGGTCCCTAAACAGCATCGTTTTGTGATAAGAGAAGTTTTGACACGTCATTAGTGATTACCAAAAAGACAAATGTTCATGTTTGAAGAGAAAAAAAGAAAAAGAAAATAAAGTTGACATCTCAACAAAGAAGGTAGCCACATGATTGAAACATACATTTGTCAACTAACACCATTCCGATTGCCAGAGACAATCATTTGGCACCTTATTATTAATTTATTTATGAAATATGTAATATGTTTTTAATATGTTTACACCTAAGCTTAATCATCAAGTGGATTGTGTCATACGGTCATACCTATTGCCATCGTGTCAACTTTTAGATCCGACCCGGTTCTCCATATATAGTCCGTATGCTACATAAAATGTCATTTGGAGAAACATTAAAAGCATTTTTTAACGCATGAGACCTTTTGTTTTATTCTTATCAACTCTCAAAATCTAAAATCAAATGGGAAGGTAAACAAAAAACCATAACCAGTCAGAGAAAAACCGAACTTAAATTAAATTAAGTAATTTAGTTCGGTTTCGATTAAATCTTATAACCCATAAGATTAGTATTTCTAGAACGCTTTCAGTTTCGGTTTAGTTTGATTGAAATCCGTAAAATCAATAGAGTTTTCAGATTTTAAATTATATCTAAATAATTTTTATTTAAACTTGATAGACAATATTTATTTGATTATTTGAAGTTTCAGCCCAATTATCTCCATGTGAAGTCGTCTTTCCCTTTGAGACTATATATTCTCAACCTTTTTT
This sequence comes from Kernera saxatilis, assembly GCA_900406395.1. Taxonomy (NCBI): domain Eukaryota; kingdom Viridiplantae; phylum Streptophyta; class Magnoliopsida; order Brassicales; family Brassicaceae; genus Kernera; species Kernera saxatilis. The sequence goes on from OVAY01000989.1 coordinate 1,592, forward strand.
TTTTTTGTGTTAAGACTTTCAATCTTTAAATCCATATATCATCTTTTGATAATTTTAGTAAAATCGATATGTAGTTTTTTATGCATCCTTTTTCGCCATCATACTTAGTGTATAACTCATTTTTCTCATTTTTAATAATGTTCAAATATGATATTTAAGAGTTTGATGGGTAACACATGTACTAATTTTTGTAGAACTATTCAATAAGGCGGTACGGAGTTGGCCGTACACTAACATGATAAATTTCTGTACTGATATCGTTTTGTAGCAGTAAAGAGGCTATAAGAATATTTTTTATTTTTATTTTATTTATTTTATTTTTTAACAAATATGATGTTTATTAAAGTATAAGAGATTAGATAGTCTACAGTGCATTTTCTATATTTTTTAATTTCTTACAAATATTTTAGTTTTAAATACTATTTATCATACCAATATCTCTTACCAATCCGAGAGAACAAACTCAACTATTTGTTTCTGGGAAATTGAAATGATTAAGAAGTAGATATCAAATGTCAAAGCATATGGTTTCAAAAAAAAATGTCAAAGCATATGTTAAAAGAAATGTAAAAATAGTCGTTGCAATTCCATCTAAGTTTTTTTTTGTTAATTCTATCTTTTAGGTTTATTTTGGAGAATTTATGATTTATGATTTTAGATTTGGGATTTTGTTTCTATATATGTACGGTTGTAATAACAGAAGTTTAAAAGAGTTAAAAGTTTTTTCAAAAAAACTTAAAAAAAAAAAAAAAAAGTTTAAAAGAGTTAAAAGTTTGTCAAGGTTGATCAAACGTGAGTCATCTTATCAATTCAACGTAAACATCGGGACTTAGTAGACTAGTGGAAGTTGGAACACTTTAAACTTTTTGCCATTGATTTGAGTATTTGACTAATTTGAAGATTAAATATTTTTTTTAGAAACATCAAATATACCACATTTTGAAAAACATTCTTTCCGAATGAGTCATTTGATTTCCCATAAAATGGTTGATACTTCAAGTTTGTACCTACATAATTCAAGTTTAATTACATAATTAGTTATAAATGCCGCCATTATTAGACCAATAATAAAAGAGATAAGATCCATAATTGCGTATTAGTGAATATTGACCTTATTAATTGAAGTCAATATTCGTTCTATAATTTACGTGGAACATAATAAATAAATAACTGGAGCAAAATTTAAGTCACCTGAAAAAAAGTTCCACTAAAAAGATACTCCATTCTTGCAATATTTATAGAGGATCCCCCCAAACTTAAAAAAATGAAAAACAACCCCACTTGTGTGTAATGAAACAAAACAAAACAATTATTTTATCCAAATCTGGACCATAGATACGTATCACTTCATCAACACACCAACGGCCTATGATTATTATAAGAACGGTTATCTTGCTACTATAATAAGTGCAAATATTGTTGAAAGTTACATAATGAATAAACATGATTTTAATTAATTATCTATGAGACTATGATATACAATGCTTGTGGTTTTAAATTATATATATATATATCATGGTTAAATGAGCTAAAGAAAATCCATATTTAATATTAAATCGTTATAGTTGATCATATTGTTTGTATCAATCAAAATGTTAAAATAAATTTGATAATTTGAATCCTAAACAAAAAAAACAATTGGGTTCCTTTATGGAGATTTTGTAGGTCATGTACGATTTAGGAAATTTACCAAGTTTGGGGGGTTTTACAGTAATTGTCGTAAAAAAAGGAAAAAAGAGTTATCAGAATGAGCTCTTTCGTCTGCATCCAGCCTCTCTGCCTTTAATCAGAGCTTCGGTCACGGTTTCCAGAAATAATTACGATCACATAAACACAAAAGCCCCAAAAGCTCGAGAAAGAGAAGCCTGTAGAATTAGAGAGAGAGAGAGAGAAGGAGAGAGAAACCAGCTTTGTTGCGGTGCAAAGAAGCAAATCTGACAGTTTGCAGAAACAAGAGAGGGCAAGGAATCGAAGATTTGGTTGTTCTTTCAGAGGAAGCAAAGTAAATGCTATAGCAATTTAACATTTTCTTCACTTGCTTTCACTGAGGAGAGAGAGAGAGAGAGGAAAGTGCGCGAGCAAATTCCGTCGGGGAAAGAATGGAATCGATCTCACTTGGGTCTATGCTCTTTTGATCTGTACGGAATTAGCTTCTTCCTTGCTCTCTAGTTTCGGTCTTTGAGGACCTGGGTTTCATCCTTAAGGCCGAGATCTTTCTTTTTTCTCAAGAGACTTCTGGTTAATTTTGGTAAGTTTCAAGCTTCTGCAAATGGTCGAATTTGGCGAGCTCAATTGCAGTTAGAGCAGGTTATCAAAGGATTGGAGCTAGGGTTTCGATTCTAAAACAATATTACTCTGTTCCTGGGGTTGTAGTTAAAAATTGTCAAAAATTTAGGGTCTTTAGGTCATTCTGCTGGGCTTTGTGTTAAGATTTGACTTTTCTGTCCCCAGAAGCTGATCCCATCTATCTATATATTATCCCTTAGTTATAAACAACCAATGACTATTGCTTCTTTTCAGGTGGTTCAGTTTAAGAACGTTGAGCTTGAGGGATATATGTTTGGATTCATATGTGATCACAAAAGACGCGTTGCCTATTGGCCAGAAGTGAATTGTGGTCTAGCGGGCTAGCGTTTTTTTTTGAGGTCGGGCAGTTTTCAGTAGTTAGGACAGTAGAGATGCCTCCTTCCCCGGCATTGAGATGCTCTCCTGGCAGGGAACTTCCAGGGAAGAAACACAGACGAGGACACAGCATTGAATATGGGATATTATTCAGAGATAAAGACGACGATCTTGCGTTGTTTAGTGAGATGCAAGACAAAGAAAGAGATGGTTTCTTGCTTCAGTCATCTGATGATCTTGATGATGCATTTTGTAAGTTTTTTTACTGGCTGCTAATCAAGATAGTTTATTTTTGATGTATCGACTTAGATTGTTTGTTATCTCTCTCACCATAATCCTTAATTCTTTCCTTCTAATTTTGGTCATTTATCTTCAGCTACAAAATTGAAGCACTTTTCGGAGTTCACCATTCCTGTTCAAGGAGAGAGTAGCAGATTGCTGAGTGCAGAAGGAGATAAGAACGACTATGATTGGTAGCTTTCATATTTAACTTGGATCTTTTCTTATTTTCTTTCTGGTTCATTGTTACGACAAATTCATATAATCACCTTTCAGCCCAATTGAGATTGAATTTAAATTGGGGTATCTTCCGTACTTACTTTTAGTACTAATACTCAAATACGTTTGCGTCTCCAGCTTCTGGTTCCATCAACTTCTTGTTGGCATGATTCTAGTTTTTTTTTGTTACCATTACTGTAGTAATTTGTCACAACTTTTTTTGTTTTGCTCTTTTGGATGCCTATATTTGTCCTCTTGTTTTCACCCGTTGTCTTACAAAGCTTGCTGCAAAATCAATGAAAGGTTGCTGACGCCTCCAGACACTCCACTTTTTCCTTCATTGGATGACGAACTGCCATCAGCTAGTGTTGGGAGAAGAGGGAGACCACAGAGTCAGATTTCGTTATCTAGATCCTCCACGGTATTCATCTATACTATATTGAATGTTATTCTATGTATAACACTGATGATCTCGAATCAGATCTTTTGGCACTTCCTAATTCACTATGCTGAATATGTGTATATATATGTGTAGATGGAGAAGAGACGCCGTAGTAGTAAGGGCAGTGCAAGCCCAAATCGCTTAAGCACATCACCTCGAGCTGACAATAAGCAGCAGATAAGGGGAAGGCCATCTTCAGCACGCCATCCTAGTCCCGCGTCTGGTCAACGATCAGCTGTCCCAGTTAGGAGGATTTCTCCAACTCCAGGGAACCCCTCAGGACCTGTATCAAGATCTTCAACCCCAACTTCACGAAGGATGAGCACTGGCTCAACTACCATGGCATCACCAGCTGTCAGGGGCACTTCTCCTGTGAGATCTAGTCGAGGAAACTCTGCTTCACCCAAAATAAAAGTGTGGCAATCAAACATTCCTGGTTTCTCTTTGGATGCGCCACCAAATCTCCGAACTTCTTTGGGTGACCGGCCGGCATCCTATGTAAGAGGTTCCTCACCAGCATCCAGGAATGGCAGGGATGCAGCCTCAACACGCAGCAGACAATCTGTTTCTCCTAGTGCTTCCAGAAGTGTCAGTTCATCTCACAGTCATGAGCGTGACCGGTTTAGTTCTCATAGTAAAGGCTCTGTAGCATCATCTGGAGATGATGATCTTCCTTCTATACAGTCTATTCCCGTAGGTAGCTCAGAACGTGCAGTTTCAAAGAGAGCTAGCCTTTCTCCAAATAGTAGAACTTCGAGATCTTCAAAATTACAGTCACCTGGTTCAGCACCGAGAAGGCCGTTTGAGTCTGCTCTTCGTCAAATGGTACATATTAAGCACCATACCACATTCTTTTTCTTTTTTCGTCCACGATTTTATGAATTTTCCCTACATTTTAAAAGTTCATGTTTTACTCTACCCGCATTAACATGTTTGCACTCGTGGCTTAGTTTTCTAACATATCACCAGCAGTCTATCTGTCTATGAGAACACATCATAGAACATTGCTGTCAGTCGGTCATTTCTACCACAAAAATAGCTTGTCTCTAAGTTCCCATTTGTTTTCTGTTACATCTCTTAGATTCCAAAGTCTTTCTTGCGTAGATTACAGATAGCATACATTAACTTCAATAGAAATTCTGGTTGTTTGCCCTCGTTGAATCTACAGAGATATGTGAAACTTTGTTTCTGATCTACATTTTTCATGCAGGATCATCCTAAAAGCCATCATAGCATGTTTAGGCCTCTTGCTTCTAGCCTTCCTAGCACAGGCATCTATTCTGGGAAAGGTAGTTCGTCTTACCATCACATTATGCTAAGACATTCTTCTGCAACAGTGGGGAGCAATTCAAGTTCTAGCCAAGTTACATGGTTCATGCCAGATACTAAAGGGAGCGATCCAATCCCTGTTTTCCAATCTGAAGTTGAAAAATTGGCTTATCCTGATAAACATGGAGACATTACTGCCGTTGACGTGGTGGATTTATTGAATGAAGGTAGTAGACATGAGAGTCATGAGAGTTCTTACAGTGATCAGCTTGGTGATATGGATCAAGGTTATGCCATTGAATGCGAGTCCAGCGTGAATGAGGAGGTCAACCACCATGTTTTTGATGTTGAAAACAGTTCGACTCATGGTAGTCTTCATGTAGGCAATGACTTTTTAGAAAGGGTCGCTCTTGAAACTATGGAGGTTTGTGGTAGATGTGGTTCCCACTATCGTGCCACTGAAGCAACTAGAAGCGAGATAAATATTTGTCCAGACTGCAGGGAGGAACACAATTTCGCGGAAACAGATTCCCCTGGAACAACAAGAGCTCTTGATGAAAATTCCCCGAAGCAGTCTCAGTCATCTGTTGAGAAAACTCCTGCAATAAATGTGCTAGAATATTTGCCTGTTGTTATGGTTGAGGCAGAAATCATGGAGACACGAGAAAACATTGAGCAGTGTGATGATTCCTACGAGCAAGAACAAAACCATCTGCACAAGAGCTCTATTTCCAGGGCTTTGGAAGAGCAAGATGTGGAGACACTCTATCACCTGGATGAAATTCAGTCTTCCACTGGCTGTGGTCTATTGAGTACAGGCACAAAAGATACTCAAATTCAGCTTTCTGATAAGCATAATGATGTTAAGATTGGTTCTTCAGAAGGTATGGGCGTTCCTTTGCTTATAAAGAGATCGGTCAGTATGAAGTCTCCCATTATTCAAGCAAATAACTCCGGTGGTTTTACCAGATCATATGAGGGCTTTTCTTATTTAAGGGATAAAAGTATTAGTCTTAGAAGCTCCACAGAAACTACTTCTGCATCTTCATCTTGGGATTATGGTTCATCTATAAGAAAGGGAAGCCATGTACGACATCAAAGCGGGAGTACACTTGACATGGAAACTCATAGGTATGATACCAATTCCAAGTCCCTGAGCAGCATGTCATCTTCATCTGGCGTGTCAAGCCACACCTGCCAGGCTCTAAATGTCATGCCAGCAGACAGTTTCGAAGTGTGTGCTGGCCAAATTACATGTACCCACGATGACACTCATCCTGAACTCCAAGATTCGGAATGTAAAGAAACCAATGTGATGAATGCCGATTTTGGTGAAAGTGATGGATCAATTGGTCTTTCCACCAATGTCGTTGGTGACCTGGCAGAGCATGATCCAGTGATAATTGACAATGGATTTTGTGAAAATGGAGATGATGTAGCCAATCCTGTGATGAGCAAAGTGGAGATAAGTGAATCACCGGCACATGTAAGGAGCACATCAGATTTGGGAGCATCAACTGTCGCTGATGACTGTTCTCTTTATGATCACTCTAAGCTAGAAGAAAAGGATGGAAATGAAACTCCCCGCCACGGTTCATCCACCACAACATCCTCAGAAATAGAACCCGAGAGTTGTGAACCCGAAAGACCTGGTTTAGGGGTTCATGATGGGATTCCAGAGTCAGAGTGCAACGTAAATGCAGTGGAGGACTGCTCAGAGAAGAGTATGGCACATGCTTCTGTGGATCACCACAACTCCTTGGCTACTGTAAACGAAATTTTAGGTATTTACTGGTTTTCTCATCTGATACTGGCATCTCACTGTGCTGCTTTTACTATTGTTTCTTTTTAACCTCGAGAAGTTTAGACAAGGTTTCTTGCTCTTTGCAGATGAGTCAACTGTGCTAGTGGAGTGTCCAGGTCGAAAAGAGCCGAAGAGCCTGACACTTGAAGAAGCAACTGATACAATACTTTTCTGCAGCTCCATTGTTCATGATTTAGTTTACCAGGCTGCAACAATAGCAATGGATAAAGGAAAGGATGTGCCAGCGGAAGAAGAAGTGTTGCATCCAACGGTGACAGTACTTGGAAAGTCGAATGCGAACAGGAGTAGTTATGCACGGGGTGGTGGAACAAAGGCGAAGAAACAGAGTTCGAAATCGGCAAAAGCAAGTCGGAAGCAAACAGATAAAGAGGAGAAAACAGAAGTGGAAATAGAGAATGATGAAAATGCAGTCGAAGCAGGGATGATACGAAACGTTGGAGTTCCTCATAGTAAAGGAGAGAATTTGAAACCTCCCCCTAAGCTGGAGTCCAAATGCAATTGCTCAATAATGTGATTTTTTTTTTTTACTAGTAAATTTGTATGCTTGTTTGTTCATATAGTTTGTGGTTTATTTGTTATATTATTGTTGTTGTTGTTTTTTCGGGTTTTCTTTGTTTTTAAGATTTATCAGAGTATTTACGTTTGTTGCAGCTAATTTGTGAGAGGAAACCACGATTTCGGTTGCCGGTTAGTGGCATGAATTGTAAAGTTTTTTGTTTTTGTTTTTGATTATTATCTAATCTTGATGTGTACCAATAAACCCTTTTGTACTCAAATTTCGTCTATATTTTCTTTGAACGTCAAAAAGAGAAGGGGTATTACACTTAGTAGACATTTTTTTCAGAAATTTATTACACATAAAAGATATTTCTTAAGACCAACACACTTTTGGACAGGTTGATTATCCATCCACTTTCATATTAGACTTAACCATCTAGTTATCATTATTCAACTTTTAGATAACAAAAAAAAATAAAATTGGATGCTTCTGGCTTTATTAGTAACTCAGTGCAAATTAAAATCAATATTCTTAAACAAGTTGTCAATTTTGGTATAACACTTAAGCCAAACTCAACTAACGATTGGTATGTGATTCTTGAAAATAAAAATGAAAATAAACACTGTATGTTAAGGACATATCAGCAATTAAAAACTAAATAAATAGTGAGCTATATATATATATATATAAGATATTTTAGAACATAAATAAAATGGCGGGAAAACGAGGAAGAGCGGCATGGACCTTAAAACCCAAATTCCGATTGTGATTCCGCAAAAGTAGATTTCCCAATGAATTCCGATTCAGACTCCGATGGTTCTCATGTCTCCGCCACTCCTCCCCGAGACCCGTTTCCGCCGCCGCCTCCTAGGCTTCCGCAGCCACCGCCGCCAAGGCAGGCGCCTCCGGTCTCCCGGAAAGCTGCGTCTTCTTCCTCTCGCTCGAAGCCCAAAGCACCTACGCAGCCGCCTCCGGATCACTCAGAGGAAGCTCCGGTACCATCTTCCACTTCTCTACCATCTCCATTATTCACCAATCTCCCCTTCCGGATCTGCGAACCCTCGAATCAATCCATACCTTCTGGGTTTTCTTCTTCTGTTTCGTCCTTCTACAGACTCCGCAGAGCTTCTCATACATCCCAAGAGAAATTGACATCGGAATGCCAATCGGACGCCGTAAGTTCTGTGCAGGAGCTCCCTCAGGTAGTCATCGCTCCTCCAAAACCCGGAAGGAGAAAGCCTCCTAATCTCATCACAGATTCTATAACTTCTCCGCCGGTGAAAGCTCCGGTGTTTCGTAGCAGCGGTGGCGGTGAGGGTAATTTCGTGAAATTGAACTTAAATGGCAAGAGGGGGAAGAAGTTTCCCAGCAAATACAAGGGCGCCTCCAAATCTAGAAGCAAGTTCGCTTACAGAGGGAAGAGATACAAAAAGTCAGAAGCCGATGGTGAAGGCGAATCCTTGTTGGAGGAAGAGTCTGATTTGCAGAAACAGAGAGAAGAAGAAGCTAATGGTTTTATCAGCTCAGTAGAGGATGCGATTCTTGCAGCGAAGACTGAGGCTTCTGATGAGAATCTGACGAAGCTGTTGAATTTGGTGTATGGTTATGATTCTTTTCGAGATGGGCAATTGCAGGCGATCAAGATGGTTCTTGGTGGGAATTCAACGATGCTGGTATTGCCCACCGGTGCCGGTAAGTCTCTCTGCTACCAGATTCCGGCAATGATTCTTCCGGGAATCACGCTTGTAGTGAGTCCTTTGGTTTCGCTGATGATCGATCAGTTGAAGCATTTGCCATCTATTATAAAGGGTGGTCTCTTGAGCAGTAGCCAGGTGTGTGCCACAAAATGTTGCTTGTTGCTGGTTCTTTATTTTTGGGTTTAGTCTTTTGAAGTTTCTAATGGAGTCTGCTTCGGGAGTTGGTTTTTTTTGCATTAGAGACCTGAGGAAGCAACAGAAACATTGCGGAAACTTAAAGAAGGCATAATAAAGGTGTGTTCTAGTGGCATATTTTGGACGGCTTACTGTTGATAAGATTACTTGCTATTGTTTAAGGAAATCAGCCAGGAGATAACCTTGTGAAAGTATTTGATTTGGAAATACATTCATTTGTGTCATGGGTTTGTTCTTTAATTTCAGGTTCTCTTTGTATCTCCCGAGAGACTTCTGAATGTAGATTTTTTGTCAATGTTTCGCATGTCTTTATCTGTGTCACTTGTCGTTGTGGATGAGGCACACTGCGTATCAGAATGGTGAGCTTCTTGGCATTTGGTAGATTGCCTTTCTCTTTCGACTGTAGTATCTACTGCTTTTTCCTTGTTCCGTTTTTCTTTCTTGGTTTCTTAGAGCTATTCTAAACAGGTCTCATAACTTCCGTCCTTCATACATGAGACTCAAGGCATCAATGCTGTATTCTGCACTCAAGGCAGAATGCATTCTCGCAATGACGGCAACCGCCACTACTATGACTCTTCAGGCTATCATGTCCGCACTAGAGATACCGTCGACCAATCTTATCCAGAAGTCACAACTGAGAGACAATTTTGAGTTGTCTGTCTCATTGAGTGGAGCTAACAGGCAAGTGCTTTGTTTATATTTTCACCGTTATGCTATTCCTCTAGTTGTAACTGAGTCAAATCTGAAATCTAACAGAATGAAAGATCTATTGATTTTGATGGAGTCTCATCCATATAAGGAGATTCGTAGCATCATTGTGTACTGCAAATTTCAGGTGAGAGCACTTGTATAATTATTTTCGGCTTGACAAAACACTTTTAAACTGTTTTGATTTCTTACTATATCATGCATGATGCTAACTTAAGAAACTTTGGGCTGTATTTGCGCAGTATGAGACTGACATGATAAGCAAGTATTTACGCGATAACAACATCAGTGCAAAGGTCGTTTCCATTTTGAAATCTTCGATATACCTGTATCTATGGCTAATCACACTCTAATCAAGCTTAGCTCGACTGAATATCCAGGGTTATCACAGTGGTCTTCCAGCTAAAGACCGTGTTCGCATACAGGAGTCATTTTGTTCTAACAAGATTAGAGTGGTGAGAGAATGAGTTCACTGATTTCCATACTCCCTGTGTTCAATTTACACATGCAAACTACCACTGAAAGTTAAATAGATGACAGTATTCAAATATTTTCGTATGTTATGGAAGGTTGTTGCAACTGTGGCATTCGGCATGGGACTTGACAAAGGAGATGTTGGAGCTGTAAGTCTAAGGCAAACCCTCAGAATGCTTGAACATATCTTCAACTATACATGCTTCTAAATTTTCTGAGTCTACTTTAGGTAATCCACTTCAGCGTGCCAGGCAGTTTGGAAGAATACGTCCAGGTTCAAACTTTTTTTTGTTTCCAGGATCCTTTTTAAGCTTAGTGATCATTTTGCATATAAAGGTCTCGAGAAACTAAATGTATTTGTTACAGGAAATTGGACGTGCTGGTCGCGACGGGCGGTTGTCTTATTGCCATCTCTTTTATGATGATAACACATATCTAAAGCTTCGGAGTCTTGCACACAGGTGATTGGTGTGGGTACTATCATCTGTCCTGGTATTGGATTGAGAGGCTTATCAATTTCTTACCTTTTGTTTTTTCCCCTTGTTCAGTGATGGAGTCGATGAATATGCAGTTGGAAAATTTCTCACCCACGTGTTTTCCTTTGAGACAAAGCAACATGAGAAAATATGCTCGCTAGTCATTGAATCTGCCTCACATAAATTTGACATGAAGGAAGAGGTACTTTTCTGATACTTAATGACATTTCTTGAAACCCATTGTTGACCTTTATATTATCAAGTGTCTGCTCTTATGAGATAGTGAGCAGGTAAAATAGTTTTCATAAAGAATACTCTCAATTCTCACTGCGGATATGGCAGGTTATGCAAACGATTTTGACACATTTGGAGTTGGGGGAAGTGCAATACCTATGTATGCTTCCTCAGCTTAACGTATGTTGCACTTTGAATTTCCACAAGGTAGGGAAGCTGTTGGCTAAATACTTTCCTGTTTAGTGACAAGTACCAATATTTTTTGTTTGTGGTGTATGCCTGAAGCTTTTGATGCTCAGAACATTGTTATGCTATATGTGCAGTCTTCTCCAACCACTCTGGCTGCACGAAATATCATAGTTGCAGCAATTCTGAAGAAGTAAGTATCTATCCATTGTCTTCGGCTTTTCAGGTCAAGCGATTCTGAAGAAGTGTTATCATTGCAGCAATGCTTGAGAGTTGAGACTTTTCTGTTGTTTTCAGGTCTCATGTGAAGCAAGGGTTACATGTCTTCGATATACCAGCTGTGGCCTCTAGCATAGGTGTTGCAACAACAGATGTCTTGGCTGAGATTCAAACTCTGAAGGTTAAAAACACTTTTCTCGCCAATATGAATCTGTGGCTTAGTACCACATATCTCAAGTTTCATTTCATTTTCATAAGCATATTTAACTAAACACGGGAACCATGATTGAATTGCTGCATTAAAAGTGAAGAAGAAACTCAAGTCCACAGAACAGAAGGAGGTATAAATGAACAGGTCTTATGGACACATGAATGAATTGTCTTCATGAATATGACTCTAGTATGATATAGAAGAGATATCGTTTTGTGATAAAGTTTGATTCTATGGATTATTGATGTAGGCTTTACTGAGAAAATTGATACAACCCTAATAGCGGAAAAGTATATAAGGATGGATTTCATATTTTTGTTCAATTGCTTGTGTCTGCTAAGAATTCTTTCGTGTGAGTTCCACTCGAACACATAAAGTTAATTTATCTTCCTGTCCTCTAATTGACGATGTTGAGTGTAAAACTTGATCTTGAGGTTTGTTTTCTAGCGCTTGTAAGATTTCCCTTTTACTACATTACTTAGATTATATTTTCGAGGTCTTGTTCGTTGATATGTCATTAAAATCATTGTAGATGAAGGGGGAAGTAACATACGAGGTGAAGGACCCTGCCTTTTGTTACACAATCTTAGAATCTCCAAGGGATATATGTTCGTTGTCCAGCCATCTTACCAAGTGGCTCAAAGAGATTGAAACTTGCAAAGTAAGTTCTTTAACTGCAACTAAAAGCTCCTCACCCCTTCGTGGTCTATCTAAATTTATGTTCCAACGCTTGTGCTTATATGTAGCGATAATTTTGTATTTCAAATAGGTGAGGAAACTAGATATCATGTCTAGTGCAGCCGTGGCTGCAATAAATGTCTCCAACACTTCAGAACTTAGTTCTGGTGCCAAGCAAACTCTGAGCCTGCAAAGCAGAATTTCGGATTACTTCAATGGAGACGAAAAGTGTGACATTCCGAGCAAGACGACTCAAAATTGGTACTTACAAAAATTTTCACTTATTTTCACAGATTCCAAATTTCAAAGTGCATGGAGAAAAATGAAACAAGAAACCGGGGAATGTTATATTTCTTCCCCCATTTTTTGTTTTGTTTTTGCAAAGTCGTTTTTCCATTAAATTGATCAACACTTATTTGTGGATGCAGCACCTTTCTACGAGCAGACATAAAGGTGAAGATCCGAGAAGCGACGCTGTTGTTTACACTTTTTTTTTTAAATTTTGTCACATATCCAAAGAATGTTCACTTAATGTTGGGTGGCAAAACAGGTATTTTTGCAGAGTAATCGCCAGGCCAAATTTACGCCAAGAGCCATTGCGAGAATAATGCACGGAGTTGGAAGTCCAGCCTTTCCAATTTCAATATGGTCCAAGACTCATTTCTGGTATAATCATAATCATCATCATCTAAACCAAGCCATGCAAGTGATTGTTTCAGTAATGTTGATGAAATGGATTTGTTGAAATATGGTTTTGCAGGGGAAGGTATATGAGCGTAGACTTCCATGTGATAATGGAAGCGGCACAAACAGAGCTATTGAATTTTGTGGATAGAAACGCGGCTTTAGCTACTTAGAAGACATCATCAAGTGGGACATGAACATCTACACACTTACTTGATGAATGAATAAGGGAGTCAAAATGGATCCCTGTTGCTAAGGTCTCATATTCTTCAGCTCAGTTCAGAGGGGAATGAATGATTGATACCTATTCCAAATCAAAGATGTAACATGAGAGAACTAGAGGCTTTAACCTTTGAGTAGATTCTGTTTTTTTTTTTCTAGAATATTTAATTAATATTAGATTGCAATTTAATATTTTCTTATGTTTTTGAACTTTGTTTTTTTTGGTTTTTCATTTGTTTTAGTGTTTAATTTGTTTTGGGTGTATATTCTCGTTTTGCTATTACATTATCCATCTTTGCAAATATCAAGTTCTTCTATCTAAAATTAAGCTTCTATTTATTTTAATTTTTCTATCTAAATTTAAGCTTCTATTTCATTTAATATTATGTGTTGTATTAGAGAATGTTCCGCTCGTCTTTATGCTTAATGTCAGTTTTGTCGTGGTTACACTTTAATGATAAGATCTTTTGAGTTTTGTATTCACAGTTGAGAGAATGGTTTTTTGATCGAAAAGGAAAGTTAATATTTGTATTTAAGGAAAAGATCTGATAAACTCGAAATTACACATAGTTGCATTAAAACAAAATCAATGTTTTCACATTCCTTAATAGGTCTTTTGACATTGATGATACGTTAGTTCGATAATCTCGGGACCGGCACGACAAAGTAGCCACCAAAAGACGGGTAAGCAGCAAACATAACCGGTCTCAATGGCGGCGGCATTGGTACATAACATCTCGGTCTCGGTGGCGGCGGCATTGGTACATAACATCTGGTCATCATAAGCTCTTGTTCCGCTTGCTCTTCTTCTCTAAGACGCTTTCTCTTCACGTCACGATGTAAACTGAGAGCCATCTTGGTGAATACACGAGCTGTGAGTTCGCTGTCGGAACCTGCGTGATGTGCTTCTCCGACACGCCTGATCTGAAGCTCGTCCGCAACTCTCTGCAATCCGTAACGGCTACTCATTCCTTTCCATAGACCAACCATCTTCTTCACATCAAAATGCCTTCCGAGAATTCTCTCAACCGTTTCCGCAAAACCTTCTGAAGTCTCCGGCAACGGTTCTCCTCCGGTTAAGCCTTTGAATAGATAAGCCAGGTCGTAGGAACCATCAAACGTGACCCAAGTCATCTTCTTATTCTCATTAATCTTGAGAATCTGAATAAACTCTTTGAAGAACTCGTTGATAGCGATTCCTTCCTCTCTGATTTTTTCCAGATTTAGACCATTACGCCTAAGAAACTCGATGGATTTCTGGTTCTTTGCATCCTTCGTTTCATCGAAATCGGAGAAATTGACCTCCCAGGTTCCGCAGATTCTTCCGTCATTGTCGAATAATGTGAAACCTAACTGAATGAGTTTGGTTCTGTCGACGTTGAATCTCATGTCTCCGTATCGGATTTCGTCGCTCGCCTCCATGGGCGTCTCTTTCAAGCAGCCAGGGAACTCTGTATCGATGGCGATGAAACTAGAACTTGATAGACAATCGCGAATTGCAATCATGTCTTCTCTCTTGTTCCAGCACCATATTTCGCGGCTGCTTTTGTTCATCGTCATTAGGTCTCTCTGAATATTTTTGGGAAACAACAAATTAGAGAGAATAGAAAAGTGAATAGTGAACCTGAACAATGTTGGTTAGGGAATTATATAGACGTTGATACTTGCTTGAACTTCAAGTTTAGAAATTTCCATTTTTCCGAGACATACATGATACAACCTAAAGTTCCATTTTTTCCCGGTCAAAGTTGTCCGTTGACTTTTTGACCCAACATTTTTCCTTTTTTCGGTTCGACGCGGAATTTCCATTTTGCTTCTCAAAACCCTAATTTAAAAGGCTGGTTTTTTTCCGGAGCGGAAAACCGAACAAAATTTCCGTTTCTTAATCCATTAGTCTTGGTTTACTGCATTTATTTCTGAAACCGAACCGGTTCTATGATAAAGGTGATTAATGATTATAGACTAAGAACTCCGGTGATTATAAAATTTTCGAACAGGGAAATGTTGATTCATATCAGTGACATAAATTATTTTAAATTTTAAAAATTGTTATAAATCTATAAATATTCGTAACTTGACTATTTGTAAACATGTTATTTAGCAAAATTAATAAAACGTATGCGCTTCTCTCTCTACACAAGACTATTTCTATGGTAGAAGCGAAGGAGAGAATTATATATCAATTGAAGTAGAAAATGCGTTACAAGTAAAAGTCTCCTGCAAAGTGAGTGAGATATGCAAAAGAGAAAAAGCAAGAAAACTTTTCTTTTCTATTCTTTCTGTGAAAATAAATTGAGCTAGTCGATTAAAGCCCTTGAATTCTGCATATCCATCCCTCTTTAAGGCTCTGTTTACATGAATTTATTTCTGACCTTTACGAGCAAGAAACCGTTCTCTGGCTGCTTCAATCCTACTCTCGACATTTTCGGAAACTGCAGGTGTTGTTTCTACATTGTTGTTCCTAGACAACTCCGTCTTCTCCTCAGCTTCCTTGACAGAGGAAGCCGATCCACCGCTACACAGCAGATTAGACGAGACCGATCAATTACTGAAAATCCAGAACAGAAGGGGAAAGCTAGAGCAAGACTGGATTGAAGTAGTAGGAATGTGTTGTTTTTACCTCAATTTTCTGACATTTAGTTTCTCGATCTTTCTTTTGATGGGAGCCACCCATGACATTTCTATTGCGCAAACATTGCGCATGAACGGTCGTGTGGTCGAAATCAGCTCATGGTACACTACGTAATTAGGCAACATTCCCTCGTTGTCGGTACTCAACACAGACGATGGATGCACCTAGAATCAACCAAAAAAAAATAAAAAGTCAGCATGTGGATAATATTGATCTCAGCGAAATTGAAAAGACTTGCCCATCCTAATTTAAATTTACGATTCTCTCTCCTATAGATCTGAGCCAATGATGTAATGTAAAATCTAACATTGTCACTGTACTAGTATAAAACAGGTAAGGGAGCCTTGGTTTGGAGAAGTTAATACCTGGACTAGCTGGGGCTTGAAGTTAAGAGTCCGGAATCCATTATGACGAAGCATTCTCTCAGCAACTTGGTTTGCATTGCCAACGCATAGAGCTTTCCTCAACTTCCTGTAGTCATCTCGGCTTGAACTCTTCTTTCCACGTGCCCCAACTTCCAATCGGTCTAGTTTGTCAAGGACACCAATTATTGTAGTGACGGTTGGTTAGATATGACACAGCAAACTATCGCATGTCAGAAAAAAAAAGAAAAGAGAAGTTGACAAAAATTCTGGTTTCGTAGGAGCCTCCATGAAGGGGTGAAAGCCAAAGGAAAAACATGGTTTACCTATGGAATAGAGTAACATTAAGTATTTTTTTCATGGAAACTTGTTGTCATGAAACAATACTAACCTTTGGATATTTTCTGCATAATCTGACATAGCTGTTTTCTAACATCTCTGACAAACACCATCCCTCGCACCTGCAAATTATTTCACAAAAATTTATCTTTCTTCCTAATGGCATTAGGAACCTGCGTAGTAATTTACCAAAAGGGATTTATTTAAACGAAGGCAGTAAATTTCTCCAACTCCCATAATTGAAAAGGATAAAACTTTCTGAACAGAAAATTACAAACATGAAATCCCAACAGAAACATCATATTTGACTACCTTCTGAAGTATGGCATTTGGTGACGAAGCAAAATTTTGATGCCACCATGCTTTTCACGTGGAATACTCGAAAATAGATAATAAAGAAAGACAATGGAACAATTACCTGCATGCCATTTTCTTTGCACCATTCAATATCATAATTATTACGGTCCCAACATTCAAAAATCTGTAGCAGTTGTATGTGATCACCAAATCCGGATCCATCAGGAAGATTAGATTCATCATGCTTCCTCTTCTTTTCATTGGGTTTACTGTCATATAAGCACAAACCATAACGAGAAGAGTTGATGCATCTGTTGTGATTTTAAACATTTCATAAGCTGACCCAGGTAATTTATATATCCATAAAAACTAACCTCCTAACAGGAAGTAAAGTAGTCTCTGCTGACAACATGGCAACGACTGTTAGAGCTTGAGATAAGCAACCATCTTCATTTGCTTCTATCAATGTTCTTGACAATGATGGTTCTAGTGGAAGCTCTGTTGAACCAAAAAATATGCTCAGTTTGAGATAAAAGCTCAAATTAAAAAATTTACTAAACAGTGGAAAAATGCGCTAAACATACCAGACATCGTCCGTCCAATACTTGTTATTGCTCCATTCTCATCAATTGCATCAATGAGATACAATTGCTTCAACGCATCTTCTAATGACTCAGCTGCAAATTATAAGTTGGATCAAAACCATAGAAATATAATATCAGCGGAAAATTCATAAAATATCTCAGATTGAAAAAATAAAACATATGATCGAACTTTAAAGGCATCTAACTGCCGATAGAAATGAGTTCTTACATGATGGAGCGTCAAGAAAATCGAACTTCAGAATGTCAATATCAGGAAGATCCAACGATTTCAAGTAAAGAACACTCCCAGCAAGAGAAGTTCGTTGTATTTCAGGAACTGTTGCATCAAGGAAGTCATCCCGGTAGACTGCCAAAGGGTATAATCGATAACATTTCCCAGGTCTCGTTCTACCAGCACGTCCAGCACGTTGGTTAGCTTGCACTCTGGAATACCACAGCGAAACAGGGAAAAAAACATTGAAGTACAGTAAGTCAATAACCATATAGGATCTTAATGAAAACCAGAGTAAGAAACCACTATTATTCCTGAGTAAGCATAACTTATATCTGATGAGGTCCTATTTAACCACTATTAGTATTCTTTTTTGAGGAAATTGCAGATATTCTCTAGGTACAGTTATAAATATCATACAATGTTAACTATGAGGTTCATTCTAATTCTATGCACCATTAGACTAATACAAGTTTCATATTTAGCTGAAAATTTAATGAAATGAACCAAGATATTTGAAACAATACTCATTTGCTTACTTGCTAATTTGAATAACATCAAGAGAATACATTCCACTTGATGGGTTATATTGTCTTTGCTTCACATACCCTGAATCAATTACATACCTGTCATAGAAAAATAGGCTAATCTGAGAATGCCATTGATCTCCACATTGTCAAAACATGATCTGAAAATTTGCTTAATATGTACACATGAACTCATGATGCATCTGAATACGACTTTTGGCAACAGAGTAACAGAAGAATTAGAACAATCAAGCAGATTCAAGAATGCAATGTAAAAATTATTCTGATACTAAATTCATTTTTCAACTTATAAGAGACAGCACACCTTAAAGATATTCATGTAGAATAGTATCAATAGTCTGTTCCAAGTCAAACTCCAAAGAATAGATCTAATAGAAGTGGTTATGAGCAACATGTACTGATTGACTCCATTACTGGATCTGATTACACCATTTGCAGTCTTCATGATTAGACTATATAAGTCAACATCAAATATTTATTGAGTTGTTTCCTGGACTAGACTTACCACCGTTGAGATGAAAGTATCATTTTGTTATGCCGTAAATGGAAAACGGTAGAAATCAGACGTGAAAACCATATATAAAATTTAAAATTCAGGTTTCAGGTTTCTTACACAACCCCGTCCACAGTAAGGGAAGTTTCAGCAATATTTGTAGCAACAATAAACCTCCGGCAGTTTGGAGGAGGTGGACTAAATACACGAACCTGCAGAAATGGTGAAAGTCAACACAAATTACCAAAACCTTTTAGACCGCCAAGAGATCTTGATTGCAGAAACAAAATTCAGAAATTGTTACCTGCATTTCAGGTGGCAAAGATCCGTGAAGAGGATAAATAATAGCATCCATACAGGATCCTTCTGCTAGGCTTCGTACTTTTTCCTCCAGCTTTGAAACTAATTTTTCTATATCATCCTATTTAAAACCACGATATAGTAAGAAACACAACAATGTAGATGGTTCTGCCAAGTTTCAATGAATAGAGTATAAACAAATGAAACTGACCTGCCCAGTCATGAAGATTAAGATATCACCTTCTGGCTCACGAACATGGATATCTACAAGTAACAACAAGGTTTTTTGTAATGCAACAGGAAAATTATACCATCAAAAATGAAAAGCACGGTTAACCAAATCTGATTAAATTGCCAACAGAAACACTCAACCTTGAACATACCAATTGCTACTTTCAGAGATGACTCAATATAACTGCCAGGACGCTCTTTGCTGTATAATATTTCCACGGGGTATAATTTTCCAGGTACATTCAGCACAGGGCATCCCGAAAAGAATTGAGAAACCTTTTCGCCGTCAAGTGTTGCAGAAGTTATAAGAACTTTAAAGTTAGACGCACGGATTCTAACCAACCGTTTCATTAGACCCAACAGAATATCCCTGATAACAATGGCCCAAGTAAAGATATATTCTAGAGCCTTTGTGCATGTTTGAATGAGATCTTAATGTTATAGGAAACAATGTGAAGGTAATCAGCAAACCGAGATCAAATCTGAATATATTAAAGGCCTTACGTGTTTAAACTTCTCTCGTGAGCCTCATCCAATATGATTACAGAATAATCATCGAGCATTGGATTGGACAGGCTCTCACGAAGTAGAACTCCATCTGTGAGGTACCTGGGAGCAATAAACAATCCCACAATGAGGAAACTAATAGAAAAATCACGTGAAAAAAATGACATAACTAAACATTTGAAAATATTCCATTACTTAATGCGTGTTTTGTTCGAAGTTCTGTCCTCGAATCGTATTGCATAACCAACATCTTCTCCGAGATGTACATCAAGCTCCTGCGCGACTCGCCTGAAGACCATAGCACACGAAGCCGATATTTAAACAATTCTGACATCTTACAGGAACTAACAAAGACTCAAGATGAGGAAAATCACCTGGCTACAGAAACGGCGGCGACACGTCGGGGCTGAGTGACGGCGATGACGCCGGACTTTGTGTAGCCACGTCGATGAAGTATCTGAGAGAGCTGAGTACTCTTCCCAGAGCCGGTTTCTCCAATTATAACTACCACTGGGTTCTTCTCCACTGTTTCCACGATCTTCTCTTCGAATTGAAGGATCGGAAGATTCGCCATATCCCAGAAAAACACTCGGAACCTGTGAAGTTCAGCAATCGACAAAAAAGAAGCTGTAACTGCAATTTTTGCTTAGCTTCAGTCTAAAAGCTCTCTACAACGAAATTCATTCTCCGACGAACGACGCGACGTTCACAATAGACCCAAAGAAAACCCTAATCGCACTCCGGCACTTGGAGAAACCTCAAATCAACACAATTTTCCTAAACCTTTTCCATTCAAAACCTTCCCTATATATTAGTGGGATTACAGATTCTGAGCTCCAAACTCGACTGAGGAGAAATGAAAAAAATAGAGCAAGAAAAATCACTTAGGAAACGTGTATTAAATACATATAGGATTTAAAAATTTCATTGATTTTGAAATAAAAATACATTGATTTTGAAATCAAAATACATTGATTTTGAAATCAAAATATATGGATTTTAAAATAACATCATTTTCCTACGGATTTAAATCTTTTTATTTTTTACTTCCAAATCCATATAAAATTAAACATGAATTTCAAAATCTAATAATAAATCAATAAACGAATAATGGTAGATTTCAATTAGTATTTACAAATGATTGAACCAATAAGACATGATTTTAAATAAAATTTTAAAATCAACAATTAAATAAGACCGAATTTTTATGTAAATTTATAAATCCACTAAAATCCATGAACTAATAAACCTTCCTTATTAAATTGGTCAAGAGTCAAGACCCTCTTTCTCGTTTAGCGGCTATAGTTGCTCCAAGAGTCAAAAAAATTTATTATCAAAGTTTTTTAAAACTACATACATTGTATAACCAGAACCCAAAAATCCTTGGATATGATAAGTACCTATACAAGCCTCGCTTTGTTTCCACCAAGACTTTCAAAAAGAGATATTAAGTCTTGAGGAGGAGAAAACAAGTACAACTTTACATCAACTAAAGGTAAAAGTAATAACCAACTCAACAGTCAACACTGGTAAACTGAGAAGCTCTTGCTTTTCCATAGAAAACTGAATGCTCTTCCCATTTTCTTTCTCGACGCTGATTTACACTGCGGTTTGGACTCGGCTGCAGCAACAGAGAATCCGCCCTCTTCGGGGCTTCGGACCTCTGTATGCGGTTCTGTTAGATGGGTTTGATCCCTTTGCCTCAGTTCCCTGAATAGTGTCAGTAGCTTCGGCGCCCTCTCTCTTCCCCGTTGGGTCCCGTTCACAGAGATAGATACCAAAGAAGGTATCACTCCTTCCTGTAAAACCATCTGGCTACAGACCTCACTGTGATTGCATAATATCAGAAGCAAAGAAACTGCTTGTTCTTGCTCATTTGGTTCACCCGTGTCAAGAATGGTGGCCAGATTGCTCACAAGGCCAGGTACTGAAACCATCTCGTCTTTTCCTGCCTCATTCAAAACCAAATTTAACAGAACAGCTAAAGACTTTTCCGTCCATCGTTGGTCGTCACTGACGGTGAGGGATTGAAGGGCATTGACAATGTCAGCAGATAGAAGGCAGGGAATATTGGGAGGGTAGGTGGAGAGGTGAAAAAGGGCGTGAAGGGCATCAACTTTGCACTGGAGTTCAGTTTCTGTCCAAAGAAGATTCACCATGAAAGGAACTGCTAGACTCGAACCTATTACGGGCTTTGCATCTTCAAGACACGAGAGGTTCAGATAAAGTGCTGTCACCCAACTATGCGAATGTGGATTGCAGAGAATTTCCTCCAGCAGAGGAATGATTCCCGACACTAGCATCAACTCCTTGTTCCTAAAAAATTCAAAAAAGAAAAAACAAAAGAATGCCCCAGCAATGAGATGTAATCCTCCAGTTTAGAAAAAAAGAAGAACCCACTTTTATGATGTTGTCGAATTGTTAGCCCAATTATAGTTTCGGAGTATTTCCAAGATAATAATGATTCTGATACAAAACACATTTCGTAGTACTGCACAACCAAAATAGGGAACAGATACTAGACTAATGAACCTATGAGCTTGACAACTGAGAGCAAGAAACGTGACATCATTTGCTCACATAAGTGACAAAAAGGAATATAGAAATCAAGGAATACCTGTTGTTGTTCACAGCCAAGTTAAAGAGAGCCATGGCTCCAACTTTCTGGGCTGAAGCATTATTTTCATGGAGAGCTGATCCAAGAAACTGAAGCAAAGCTTCAACACACCCATTTTCTCCCATGAGAATCCTGGCCTCCTCATCATCCTTTAACAATAATCTTATTTGCTCAACGACTCTGCATTTCTTCCTTATGTTATCTACTTCACTCAAAGTGGTCAACAAATCCGTACATCTTTCAACAAGAGTAACTTGAGCTTCCTGGTACTCTGATTCACAGGCTTCCTCTTTAATGGTTCCACTTTCTTCCAAAGGTACCACCTTCATATCCTTCAACTTGCAAGAACCAATACCTTTTGTTGTTCTTGTGCCAGTGGACTCGGATACAGACAACGCCAGTCTCCAATAGTTCAGGTCTAGAGACTCAGGGGGCCCATCAGGGACCTGAACGCCATTCTGTTCACACCAACTGGAAATTAGAGCCTTGACACAATAGTTAGGAGTCAAGCATAGATGAGAGAGCTGCTGGTGAGTTTTGGGACATGTGTTGTGTCCATCGCTAAACCATTTCTCAATACAGATTCTCTCATATGTTTGTCCAGACGCGATAATGACAGGGTCGTACATAAGCTGCAATGATATTGGACACCTCAATTCTTCTGGCGGAACAGACATCTGCACAGATTTCCTATTGTTATTGCAGGATCTGAAGTTGAAGGAACTCAGTTTTGACAGCTGTCGGTCGAAAGCGCGCCCAGGGGCATCGTCAAGAGAACCCTGAATAGTTGGTGAACAAGGCAATGAACTGCTACCCTGTGAATCATTGTCATCCCAGATCTCACTTCTGAATAGCTTTGAGTATTTCCTCATGAGATGTAATAGGTAAGCCACAATTGATTCTTTCCTCTTGTCATCCTCCATTCGGGCCCTCTCAATGAGTTTCTTGAGGCATCTTCGCTCTGTTAGAGCTGCTCTTGAAGAAGTGATACCTAGTCTAGTAGCAGCCTGATGGAAAACCTCAAGTTCATTATTGTCAATTGAGCTCTCAAAATTGCCCCCTTGTTGCAGCAATCCAATGATTTGATCGCCAATTTCCTTCTCTACTGGATCAAGTGAAAACTCGGTGTTCTCCAATTCCAACAAAATCTCCAAAATCTGCAAAGTAAGATATACGGATGTAAATAAAAGCACTGAACTCTAGAGATATCGCTTCTCTGCTTGAACTTTCCTTCAAAACAATAGTACCAAGAAACGGGAACACGGAGAACTAACTACCTGAGATCCAATCGACTGTTGGACTATATCCTCAACACGCCTAAGGCTATCTGTTAGAGACGATTTCGCCTTCTCAAATTTCAAAACTACTGAATCCCCTGTTATAGCCTACATGTCAAAGCAGCAGGTTAGCGAGAGGATTCATTCTGAAATCTTGTAAGACATAAACAAAAAGAAAGCTTACCAAATAAAGTTTACTAGATTCAGTGCAATGGCGTAGAATGTTCTTCACTTTTTCTAAAACCACGTGAAGTGAACACAAAGCTTGAATTCCAGATTTGCTTCTCGGCCGAGCAGCTTCGAGCGACGGGAAAATAGACATGATCTTGCAGTAGATCACTGAAAGGGCATTGCATATTTCTCCATGTAGCTGAAACAGTAATCTATTAGCCACTCCTTTACGCTTAAAGCCAAAGGTAAGACAATTTACGATTTCTATTAAACTATGACAAGATCGAAACAAACCACTAAATTTTTAGTACATGACCAATCGAACAATATCAAGAACCAGAAGTACAGCTTGAGAGTATTAATTGAATCATCGATAAAGGATCAAGAATATAAATGTCTTAGGGAGAGATCTCAACAAAAAAACTGAATGAAATTATTGAGAAAAAGAAAAAAAAAAGTCTGATCCAGATACCTTGGCATCACCAGGGGCAAAGAAATTTTCTTCAACCTCGTTAACATCCATTGTTTCAAAAACTCGCCGTATAAATCTATGACAACGGCTCTATGTCGGCTTAGAATTCAATACTAGAACAAGGAAAAGAGACCTGAATCAGTGAGAAGTTAACGAATAAAACCAATCTGTAGAAGACAAGCCAGGTCAGTGTTTTCTCCAATACAATGTGTTGTGCCCAGAGAAGTATCTAGAACAGAGCGAATAAGATAAAAGACAAGGAAGACGAAAATAGTAACAAAAGGTGGTTGGTTGGGGCATTTCAACAAACAAATAAGATGCAAAATTATCAAGATACCGAAACCCAAAAATCAACAAAGAAGATTCTTGGTTGTCAAGAAACAGACAACAAATCAGAACACAAGAACAAAAATTAAAACCCCCCAAAAACAATCTGTTTGATTCCCCAACAAATACCCAGATGAACAATGAAAATCCGCTTAAGAATCGACTGAATACATACCATTAATCTGAATCCGATAGAAGTAGGCGTAATATAGAGAAGTCGATGATGATGAACCAAAACAAGCAATGAAAAGAAGAGCATCAGGCATTAGTATAATGATTATTGCTCATTGAGATGCTGTTTCTGGGTAGTTTCTACGACCGTCTGATTTACAGTTTCCGAGGGCAAATTTCTCGATCCCAACAATCAGAGAGAAGGAGCTTTGGCTATGGCTAACACCGATTGAAATTTGTTTTTGAAGAAAAAAAAAAAAAAATGAATATATTAGTGAAAGGGAGAAGTTCTTCTCAAGTCAAAATAAAGCCAAAACTTGCGAGTTGCAATTTGCAAGGTCGCAAGTACACACAACAGATTTGTTTTTTATTTCTTAATTAGTGAAAAAGATTCTGTCTTTTTTTTTCAATCAAACGACTCTATTAATTTTTTCAAATGATTTTGAATATTACTATTTGCATTAGCAACGGTATTATTAGCCTATTAGGGGACATTTTAATTATATAAACAAAAAAAAACAGCTTCTTAAGATAATCATAATTTCTTTTAGATCATTATGGTCGTCCAATCTCTCGGATTGTGATTCCCATTATGGTGTTGCCCATTTGAATACAAAAATTCATCTTTATACAAATTGAATGTAATTAGTGAAAAGGAAATGCAATGTAGCTTTCAAATTTTCAAATGAAGTTCATATTCTTGATCACTAATTAATAAAAATATTTTATTAGAAGCTTAAAATTTCTGATTTTATAGATAGTTTTCATTTTGTCGTCTAGTGATAATTATATATATGTGATGTAGAATAAACAGCTTTTGACATATTGGTTCGGTCGAAGTATGGTGAAGCCAATGAGAGGTCCATTTTCACCGACATTCATTTTTGTAATAAACACGTCTTTATTTCATAGCTGCATCTTTTTCCTCCTTTTTTTTGACATTTTTCTTTCCTCTCTATAACTACATAAGCATTGTAGAGAGTTCAATAATTATCTAATTGTTCTTTTTATGACCAAATGTTCTAGTTCTAGTTAGGGGTGAGATTTTTACCCGGACCCGAAAACCCGAACCGGAACCGATCCGAAATACTCGGTTCGGTTCGGTTTCGGGTAAGGGGTAATTTACCCGATGGATAAAACATTTGAGGATCCGTGGGTATCGGGTAATACCCGAACCGAACCGATAACCCGAGCGGGTATCCGAATTATCCGAAAAAAATAAATATATTAGTTGTTTTTTGGTATTATTGATATATTTTTTGGTATTTCATATATATTTTAAAAATTTTATCGGGTTTTCAAAAATATTTTTGATATTTTGAATATTTTTTCTTAATTTTTTTTCAGAATTTTATATATATTTTAAGATATGTTAGATATATTTTCGGATTTTTGGATATATTTTGGGTATTTCGGATAATAAATAACCGAACCGAACCGAATCCGAATTTTTTCGGGTAAAATCCGGTTCTTAGTTCAGGGAACCGAACGGATCCAGAACCGATTGGAACCGAACCGAAACCGAACCGAAGTCTAATCGGTTCCTAAATAGGTCTAAAACTCTTCTATCCGAAAGACCCGGAACCGACCCGAATATCCGAAATCCCAGCCCTAGTTCTAGTATACATTTTTTAGAAAATGACAATATATGATGGTCTTCTGTTTAGTTTTTAAATGTTGGTACTAATCAAATTTGGATGAATCGATTTAGTTGATAAGTATTTTTAAGGCCTGACACTTAATATATGCAAACTTTCAGCGATTATTCAAAAAAAATTATCAAAACAAAATTTAATGAATACCCTCACTTTAATGAATACCCTTTTTTCAAAAAACAAATTTTGGAAAAAAGTTAAATCTATTTTTTTTTTTAAATTCTGAGATGTTATAAAAATCGTATTCATATTTAATTTATTAAAACATTATGTGTAAATTAATTGCTACAGAATTAGTTTGTAGATTTGAGTTTATGGTGGAGTCTTAAAAATCTGTAGAAAATTCCTACAATCTTTATCAATTACAAGTTAAAATTTTGTAATACAACAAATACAACTAATAAAGAGTTGATTAATTAATTTTTTAATGGTCGATATGGTTAATGACAATGTTACTTAAAGCAAATAATTTAAAGAATAAAAAAAATGTTCGAATTGTATTGGAGGGAGTTTGCCGACTTCGACGGCCGACACGCGCCGACAGTACATGCATATGTCGGCTATTTAGATCTTACATTAAATATCCTAAATTACAATAATACCTCTCTCAATGTTCTTTGAATCACTTTATTAATTTCATTTTTCAATGTTTATTTACAAATTATTTGTTGTCAACCATGTTCGCTTTTTCCAATTTATTATTTCTTTTTTGGAAAATTTGGAAATTAAAGATGTTTTTTTTGGGATTTGTCCAAATATACATTTATATTTGAGATTTATTGATTTATACTTTATATTAATTGAAATCCTATTGTACCCTTAATTTTGTGAATTAAAATTTTTTTTTTCTCAAATTAATATTTCCCAAATTTTAGTATATGGTTTTAAAACTTTGTAGTCAAAGTTATACTTCATCGCACAAATTTCCAGAGTTGCCTGTAAAGCTTCTTTGCTTTTGAAATGCTACCCTTTTTTAACATCGAATTTTCCTCTCTCATTGATCTGGCATCATCACCAACTTCAGTGTTCCGAGAATTTCTGAATAAATCACCATTCGGTTCATCCTGATTCACCAAATCAACAAAATTTTCACGCACATTATAATCACCATCTCCGTCACTAGAATCACGAGGCTCTTCATTCAAATCGATAGTGACTCTACTTATTCGATCATCATATCTAAATTTGAATGTCACACACAACCGTATTGTATTCTTCTTTTTCAGATACCCAACAAAAATTTTCACTTGTCGATCATTCGTGATCATAACAGGAGGAGAATCAACGCTCAGATCAGTAGGTAAATAACTGAATTCGATATACACCGTACTCTGATCTATTACATAGTCTTCTGAAACCATGATTTTAAGCTCTTCAAGCGTTGTAGTTGCTTGCAAATTCACCAATTTCGCGCGCTTTTATCATCAACAATGAATCTCCATTCCTTGTTGTTAAACGATCTCCATACTCCAGAAATTATGTAGACATGTAGCATATTCATCCTTGGCACAGAAACAAAAACTTTGATATGAAAGAAAAGAGGATCGAGATTCTGATTTTGAAAAAAACTTTCCACGTTTTGTTGTTTTTAATGTTTTAAACTATTTTAAACACGTATTCTGAATTTGTAGAATATAATCTCAAAGATATATACGATTTACTTAACTAATAGATTGCGTAAATATTTTAATATTTTATTTCTTTATTTTACGATTTCGGTTCCCATATTTTCGGAATTCTATAAATAATTAGAATTGATGTTCTAGATTAGTAGATTACAATGTGAATGATAGATAACATATTCTAATTTATCGTAGAAATAGAGTAAAGAGTAGATTACATTTTCTAAGTTATTTTAGAACATAGTGTAAACTATAGAATTCATATTCTAAAATTTTAGAACTTCTACATAATATGTGTTCTAAAACCGTAGAAAACCTACAAATTCTATAAATTTATAGAACATGTAGAATATGTAATCTAAAATTTCGTAGAATATGTATAAAATATAGAATGTGAATTCTAAATTACTACAATGCTTTTTTTTTTTTTTTAAATCATGTAAAAAATTCATATTTTCTATCATATTTCCAATTCAAAGCATTATTAGAATTTGTTTTTCTTTTTTGGTTTTTACATAAGAAAAAAAAAGATAAAACAAATAAAAGGACAATTTAGGCATAAAATACAACTCTTGAATAAAGGTATATTTGGACAAATCTCCAAAAAAACATCCATTATTTCCAATTTTCCCTTTCTTTTTTTAGATGCCAAAAATTAATGATTATTCATTATCTGTTTAATTTTTGGGATATATTCCAAAAATTAAATTGAAAACATAAAAAGCTAAAATTGTCGTTTTTTATAAAGATATTGAATTATCACATAATAAAAACAAAAATTTGATGTAAAAAAAAAGGCTAGAGAAGAAAAACAAAGGATATTATCTTGCAAAACACAATTCATATATTAATATATTATCATTCATTTCACCCATTTATATTATATATTGAGGATCAAATCATAGGTGATCAAACTACTCTTAACAATGAACACATTTAAAATGCAACCACCTCTTTAACAAACTAATCTTAAATAAATTTGATTTCTGTCCAACTCAGCTCACTTATTATTTTCCCTTTTCTTTAACAATCTCAATACTCTTTTTTTAATCTCTTTTTTTTATCCAACAAACGTATATGCATATAAGATCATATTTCAATATATATTTTTCGAAATAAAAAAATATTATTTACAAAATATTAATTTTGTAAAATTGAATATAAAGCGAAATTTAATATATGTGACATAAATAATCAAATAAAAAGATAGATGTTAAAAAAAGAAAGATGATAATTGTTTTGGAAAAGAAAAAGAAATCAGAAAAAGGCAATGTAGTATCAACAAATCTCAGTTCCAGCCTTCCAGGACCGTAGGCCTAAGTTAGATTGGACTGTGAATAGCTTTTTGAGTTTTTTTCCAATATAATAGCTTAACGTCAAACAAATTCGATAGCAAATAGATCCTGACAAAAAAAAAATAGATCCTGACAATGGCACCCTCACCATTACTACTCACCGAAATCATTCATGCTTGTGACACTACCACTTTCTTGAATTCCAGGAATACGTTTCTCTGAAAGATAGAACATTCTTATTTCTTGTGCTTCAAGAAAAAAAAAGCTGGAGAACAAGGAAGTAAGTTGGATCAGCCTCACTAAGTATCTTTGACTCCAATGTTTGTTTCTTTTAATGAAGAGGGAATATTTGATGCCAAATGCTGTTTGAGAAGAAACAAAGGAAACAGGAGTATTGTGTCTTTGAACGAGTCAAGGGTTGAATAACACTAGTATCTAATTTTCAAACTTCAAATATTATTGAATCTTGATAGTTAAATCATCGTTAGTCAAAGACTTGTATCTTTGAAAAGTTTCATTTTAATTAAAAGCATCATTCCAAACGCTTCCACCAAATATCTCTTAAAATTACTAACTAATACTAGTAAGTTAGTGAAATGGGTCTTGAACTCTTGGGGCAGTAGAATCTGAAAATACTTTCAATTTGGTCAGTCTCGTCCCTCCTAGTGGAAAGTTATTATTATATTTGTTAGGTAGTTGAGGTGCGAATTTATTTAAGAGACGTATCAAATAAGTCATTATAAAGTATAATTGTGCGTCCACGAGTAACACTTTAAATCTCAGATATCGTCAAAGAAAATATAATATTAAAATGGTCTTCCATAACAGAAAATTGCAAAGGACAGGTTGATCTAGTTTTAGAGATCATAGTTATATAATATAGATTTAGTCGTTATTTAGAAATTTATCGGTCAAGATGGTCGCAAGAAGCCTTCATATTTTTTCGCCAATGTAATACAACTATATCAAAAACCTTGGAAGTTCTTTTTCTTAGTGTAGACTCAAATAATCTAGAAACTTTTACATTTCTTCAGATTTCATATTCACAAATCACAACTCAGACTATAAAGTATTGGAGGAGAAAATGGGAATACTAATCACTTGAGAAAAAAAAGAAGAAAAAGCGAGTTAGTAAATGAACAAATTTAATTAATCATATGAGCATCTCTATCTTTGATACTAAAACCCATAAATTTTATAAGGAAAACAAATCACAGGAACTTGATAACCAAAGAACTTTACCTAATCCACCATAAAAAAAAAAAAGAAAGAAAAAGAATCAAGTTTGCTTAGGAATCACCAGAGGTAGCTTTTGGGTTTAGATAAAACAGTAATGAGCGAAGGGTTTAGATAAAAACAGTAATGAGCGAAGGGAGAGAAACCACCAGAGGTTGCTTAGGAATCAAGTTTACTGTCATATAAACAAAAACATCTCTCTCTGGCTTTTCATACAGCAGAAGCAAACGCATCAGCACAAAAGCGACTCCTAAACTTTACCAAATTTAGATAAATAAAAATAAGCTGAGAAATAGAAAGAGAAAGACCAAAACTGAAGAATCAAAGAGGAGGAGGGAGATGCGGATGAGCCTTCACTTAAACAGGAAGCTTCTGTAGCAGAATATGTGTCACTTTCACCCTTGTCTTCAAAGCAAAACCAGCCACCAATAGCACAAAGCTCATACCTCAATCCCCCTCAATCCCAACATTGCAGAATCATCCATCCGAAGATGGGTTCCCTTCGGACACCGATAGGAATGAGAAGCTCCTCGCTGTTAGATACGTCCTGCGGATATTTGCTCAGAGAGTTAGAGGCAAGTTTGTTTTGATGGTTCTTTTTGTTTCGTTCAAGTAAAATAGTTCATAATTAAAAGAGTATTGTGATGGATGGATGGTCACTGTTTTTGTACTCAGATGATATGGGATGAAGTTGGAGAAGATAAGTTTGAGAGAGAGAAAGTGTTGCTTGATATTGAGCAGGAATGTGTAGAGGCTTACCGTAGAAAAGTTGACCACGCCAATATTTCGAGGTCTCGTCTACATCAGGAGCTTGCGGAATCTGAAGCTGAACTCACCCATCTTCTTTTGTGCCTCGGTGAAAGATCAGTACCTGGAAGGGTAATTTTCATTCTTTAATATCCATCATGTTAGCAAAGATTATTCGAAACATGCAATGAACAACAATCATCTATTCATTTTCTTATGTGGATGATGCTAAACAAAGCCAAGACTAGCCCATATTTTGAGACAACCTATCATAGATAATGTTGTTGCCAATCTCTACAGCCGGAGAAAAAGGGAGGAACACTGAGGGAGCAGTTGGATTCTATTGCGCCTGCACTGCGTGAGATGAGGCTGAGGAAAGACGAGAGAGTGAAGCAGGTCCGATCTGTGAAAGGGGAGATTCAGAAAATTTTAGCAGAAATAGCAGGTAGATCGACATACGAAGACTCATCTACAACTATAACCATAGACGACAACGATCTTGCTATTAAGAAACTCGAGGAATATCAGAATGAATTGCATAGGCTCCATGATGAGAAGGTACATCTATAATACTGATTTGGGAACACAATGTTTTGTGGAAATGCCTTGCTTTACCTATATCAGACAGTTTTGGCTTATCCATCATGTTGTCTTTAATTGTTTTGTCACACAAGAATGAGAGACTACAGAAAGTTGAAATATATATATGCGCCATTCGAGATCTCTCAGCAACCTTGGAAACAGAAGCATCGATGATCATAACAAAGATTCACCCAAGCCTGAATGACCTCTATGGAATATCCAAAAACATCAGTGATGATATCTTAAAAAAGCTTAATGGCACTGTTGTGTCTCTCGAAGAGGAAAAGCATAAGCGCCTTGAAAAGGTGAAGTTAATTAGAAATGTTTCAATACATTTTTCTAGCATATCTTTGGGCATACCTGAGAATATAGCTTGACAAATAATTTTAAACACAAATCAGTAAAGAGACTCACCTTTATCAAATGGGAAAATGGTGAAAACCAAGATATTGTTATCTGACCTTCTAAGACATCTTACTAATGGCAGATTCACCATCTTGGTAGAGCTTTATCGAACCTGTGGAATCTAATGGATGCATCTTATGAAGATCGTCAAAAGTTTTCTCACGTCATTGATTTACTGTCATTTGAACCATCAGACGTGTGTGCTCCTGGCAGCATTACATCGGGCATAATTCAGCAGGTAAGTATATAACGTAGGACAAAGGTTTCATACCAATGATAGATGATGTAACTGCCTTTTCTTTTGTGCAAAATTTTCCCAAGGCTGAGGCTGAAGTCAAGAGACTAGATCTACTGAAAGCGAGCAAAACCAAAGAACTTTTCCTCAAGAAGCAAAAGGAACTAGAGGATACATGCAACATATCACATATGGAGACTCCATCAACCGAAATAAGAAATATAACGAACCTTGTAGACTCTGGTGGGACTAACTGTAACTTTCTGCAACTGCTGTCTGTCTTTATTATATATGTCAAACTCATTGCAGAGTTTTCATACTCTATTTTAAAGGGGAAATTGACCACGTCGACCTTCTCACCGCCATGGATGAAAAGATAGCGAGAGCAAAGGAAGAAGCAGCAAGTAGAAAAGGAATAATTGAAAAAGTGGATAGGTGGATGTTAGCACGTGATGAAGAGCGCTGGCTAGAAGAATATGACCAGGTTTCGCTATTCTCTTTTACGAAATTGGCTGCATTTCATCTCTCTAGTATAACTCATGCAACAAATCCTTATGTTGTCACAGGACGAGAATCGGTACTCAGTAAGTAGAAATGCTCATCGAAACCTAAGGCGAGCAGAACGGGCACGCATAACCGTCAGCAAAATCACAGGTAACAGAAGCAGTTCCTTGCCAACTTTCAGATACCAACTAATAAAAGGTTACAAATGGCATTGGGACATAGACATGCATCTTCTTAAATTATAATGCAACTACAAACTGACCCTACTATGATGTTCACGCCAGGATTAGTGGAATCGATACTGGTAAAGACTAAGAGCTGGGAAGCAGAAAGACAGAAAGACTTCTTGTACAATGAGGTGACACAACTTTATGCTTATGTGAAGTAACAATAAGAAACTCTGAAAACAATAGAATACTCACTTGTGCTTCTTTCAGGTACCTCTTGTTGCAATGTTACAAGAATACTATAAGGTGAGGCAGGAAAAGGAGGTGGAGAAGCAAAGGCTCCGGGTTAGTCTCTCATAAATCAGAAAAATGCATGAATAAACCAAACTGCGAAAGGGAATATCTTTACTTGGACCTGCTTGACAGTAAAATGGTTTTTAACTATGCAGGAAATGAAGAAGATCATTCCACAACCTGTTGCTGAGGCAGATAACTTATATGTGGCAAGACCAGCTACCAGCAACCGACGCATCTCAAACCGAAGCATCAATGGTGGATTCGGAAGTGGAAGCCCTTTAAACCGAAAGTTTTCCAGAGGATTCAACAATACTAATTACACAGCTCTTGGCACATCTTTAAGAACAGAAAGCAGAAAGAGTCAGGCATCAAAAACAGCTTCTGCTGTATCATTGTTTTCAGGTCCAATGTCTCCTTGACTTCATTTTATGTTTTCAATTTCAGAATAAAGTATTATCCTGTAACAAGACTTGAGTTATCACTTTTGGAACCAAGAATTATAAAACCCATCACTGTTTGCTACGCTAGAACTTCCACAGTAGAATGACCCGACCGTTAAGAGTGGTAAAATTTCGACTTCCAGGGATTGAATTTATGAGATTCATATCGAAATCACTTGAATTTCTGGGTAGAAAACAATAGAATCGACTCCATTTTAACTTTAAGAGCCAAAAGTGGGAGAATGAAAAGCAAATGAAGGAGAGAAGGCGTAGGAGTTCGTTTCTAGCACATAAATTAGGTAAGGAGAAGGGAGATGAGCAGATAGAGAATGAAGAACCTGGAGTCACTCGGCGACACGACGCGACGGCTTCCCACCGGCGCGGCTCTGGCGGAGCCATCCACCGCACCGTCTGAGATTTTTGGAATTATATAAAATTAATATTAAATTAAAAGTTTACCATTAATATACCATGATGACTCGGATCACATCTTTTGCTACTACTAAATAGTAATTAGTAAATTGTTAAAGCAAAGTGTATTTGAGAAATATTTTAAAAGTTTTAACTTGGCAAAATGAACTTTTTAAAAATAAAATCGGATGAACCGAATCATGTAAAAGAAGTATAGATTAAACAAATTTAGCGTACGGAACAAACAAATCAAACGGTTTAAAATATATGTATTTAAAAGATAATTTTGAATGGCTATAATATATAAATATACTATATAAATATTTTGAATATAAATAAATATAAAGAAAAGATAAATGTATATTTAATCTGTTAGACTTAGATGGTTACAAACTTACAATTTACAAACAAGGCACGATCGAAATATGGTGACTGTTTGGGTTATACGTAAAAGTTAAAATTTATGGAATATTTTAGTTAAGTAGATTTTATGACACCTCTTGTTGATTTTCGTTTCCACTTGGATCTAATATTGGTAAACGTCCACATCGCAACTTGTACATTTTTTTTTTTAATTTCCTTTTGGGTTTTACTGAAAATTCAACACAAAATTTAACGAGAAATCCTTGTCGTCATATCTATTTTCCTTTTCATTACTTTTCTAAGGTAAATTACAAAATACCAATCGTTGGAAATAAATATGCAATACCCACCTTTCGTTAGAAAGAAAAGTCTTGGCAAGTTAGAGTTGAAATTAGACTGCTAAAAAAACGTCTTAACGCCTGGACTTTAAGGCTCGACTGATAAAAGTCTTAGTAGAGTTACCAGATTCGCTATGTTATATTGACATCTCTAATTAATTTACTTTCCTATAAGATATAAATGTCTAGATGACAAAATTATGATATATATGACCTATGCAATACGGAAAGTCCACGTAACTAACGAAAAGGAAGCTTAGGAAAAAAAAAAATAGGAGATGTAGATCCAAAACTGTCGGCATTAAATCAGATAATAAGTGAACCCTATGTAATAAGATCCCTCAAAAAAAGTAAAAAAAAAAAAAAAAGGGCAAAAGAGGAATAAAGGGAAAATGTGTCGCAATCTTAACAAAACCTATAATCACCACCGTCAATGGTAGCGTTTGCAGCCACCGGAGGAATCGCGAAATGCCATAACCTCCCGGCGGCGTGAACTCTGTATTTCCGGCATAAAAACTCCTCGGCGAAAGTCTTCTCAACCCTCCGGTTAACGTCGTGCAAGAACACGTGAGTGACTCCAGGTTTCTTCCGGTTCCTAGCCATAACCGCCGCCGAGAAAATCGCCGCCATCCTTCCCGGAGCTTCGGAAAAGTAACCTTTAGGAGCGTCGAGCATAAGCAGATCCCACTCTGTATCGTAGAACTCATCGGGAAGCCCCGTGAGAGCGAGCTTACACCTATCGTTTCCCCGGAGATACGATTTCGCCGGAAAACAGCTAGGCTCCGATTTGTACGAGCGTAGGAGCTTGTCGGCTTCTTGTAGCTGCGTCCTGTAACGCACGTGATGGGCACGGAGGAAAGGAGAGTCTTTGGTCACTTTCTGAAACCACTCGAGATCTTCTTCGAGGAACAAGGTTTTGCCACGTGGATTGAGAGAAGCCCACATGAGCGAGTCGCGGCCGAGTCCGAAGACGAGGAAGTTGGCCGGAGCGAGCTCTTTCAAGACGTTGAAAGAGATCGAGATCTCGGCGAGGTTCTGTTGAGGGACGACGTTAGAGGTGGCGTAGTGGACGATCGCTTGGAGCTGAATCGGAGTCGCTGAATAATCCGCCGCCGCGGCAATCGCTCGGCTTTTGGCGCTCGCGGTGGAGCAGAGGAAGAAAGCGTCGTCGGCGGCTCGTATGAAGCTTGTGAAGAGCAGAGCGCCGCCGACTAGACCGGAGAGTAAAACGGCGGTGATGATCCATCGTTTCTCCGATGGGATTAAGTTGCCCATCTTATTATTCGATTTCAGATCTGACTATTTTTGTTTCTCCGGTCGAGACCTCGAAATGAGAAAATAGAAATGTGAATAGGATTGTTGATTGGGGAGATAAATGAGTAGAAAAATATTGGGATATTTTTTTTTCTCGGAGGAGGACATCTGATTTAGTGACACGTGTCCATATCCGACCATTCAAGTCGTTTTGGCTAAAGTGAATGATATGAACAAGACACGTAACTGTGGCTTATTCGAATTTGAAAGAAAAAAATATCTGTGGAGACGTATGTTATTTAATTGGAGTATGGCTTTTCGTGCCCACTTTGTTTTACGAAAGATAACAATTAACAAGATCGTCCATGCCAAAAAAAAAAAAAAAAAAAAAAAAAAAAAAAAAAAANAAAAAAACAAGATAGTAAATCATGGTGCCATCTGCATCCACTAATTTTTTTTAAATATTTTTTTTTTACATGGTAAATCAAGTTATATTCCTGACATAATGGTATAAGAAAAATCAAACTGTATATTATCTATAAGTATAAGTTAAAGCAAAAGAAACTTCAACGATCATAAAGTCACACCACTTCTTGAAGACTCGTCAACTGCTTATAAAACCCATCAGGTATGGAAACAAGCTCTCTATGACTTCCCTTCTCCACAACTCTTCCTTTGTGCAACACTGCGATGGTGTCTGCTTTTCTTATGGTCGACAGCCTATGAGCCACCAAAACCGTGGTTCGTCCCTTCATCAGCTTGTCTAGCGCCTCTTGGACCAGTTTCTCCGAGCTCGTGTCCAAAGCACTCGTTGCCTCATCAAGGAGAAGCACTGAAGGATCCTTCAAAACCGCCCTCGCGATAGCTACTCTCTGTTTCTGACCACCTGATAACTGCAC
>OVAY01000990.1:0-38737 GCA_900406395.1 Kernera saxatilis
GCACGGGGAAAGATCGCGTGGTGATTGCAGGGACAGTAAATCATGACTTTCAAGCCTCTCGGTTAACGCATCGACCGTCAGACAGGGGTGGGCCCACCGGCCCGAGAGAGGATGTGGTGGCCCACTGGTAGGGGCAGTCGGGGCGTTATAATATATTTAAAGTTTCTCCCAAGGAATGCTAAACAAATAATATATACTTCTCATAATAACTTTACCTTGTCCTATAGCATATCTCTTGGAGTATGACTTTTTCTTGTGGTTCATAAGTATAAAAATTTGTGGTTCATAAGTAAAAAAATTCCAATCTTACCTCTTTTGGGTATAGACTTGTGTTTTGATGTATATGACCTTTTTTACCAGATTCAACTCCCTGTTTGATATTTTTGATAGTATATTTGATATTTCTCCCAAGGAATGTTAAACAATTATAAGATAATTCTCCTTAAAACTTTAGATTCTTCTATAGCATATCTCTTCACGCATCACTCCTTTTTGTTGTTCTTAAGCAATAACATTCCAATCTGACCTCTTTTGGGCTATAGACTTGCGTTTTCGATCCGTCTATGACCTTTTCTTCTAGATTAAGTTTCCCGTTAAGTCTTTTTGATAGTATAATTTTGAAGTTCCACCTAAGAAACGCTAAACAAGTAAATAATACTTCTTATAATAACTTTGCCTTCTCATATAGCATATCTCTTGATGCATCACTTATTCTTGTTTTTCTTAAGCAATAACATTACAATCTTAACTGTTTTACGCTATAGACTTGTGTTTTTGATCAGTATATGACATTTTTTACTAGATTCAACTCCCCGTTTGATATTTTTGATAGTATATTTGATGTTTCTCCCAAGGATGCTAAACAATTATAAATTACTTCTCCTTATAACCTTAGCTTCTTCTAAAGCATATCTCTTCACGCATCACTCATTCTTGTTGTTCTTAAGCAATAACATTCCAATCATACCTCTTTTGGGTTATAGACTTGCGTTTTTGATCCGTCTATGACCTTTTCTACTAGATTAAGTTCCCCATTAAGTCTTTTTGATAGTATATCTTTGAAGTTCCCCCTAAGGAATGGTAAACAAGTAAATAATACTTCTTATAATAACTTTACCTTCTCATATAGCATATCTCTTGATGCATCACTTAGTCTTGTTTTTATTAAAAATAATATACGAATCTTACCTGTTTTAGGCTATAGACTTGTGTTTTTGATCCTTATATGACATTTTTTACAAGATTCAACTCCCCGTTTGATATTTTTTATAGTATATTTGATGTTTCTCCCAAGGAATGTTAAACAATTCAAAGTTACTTCTCCTTATAAATCTAGCTTCTCCTATAGCATATCTCTTTACGCATCACTCACTCTTGTTGTTCTTAAGCAATAACATGCCAATCTTTCCTATTTTGGGCTATAGACTTGCGTTTTTGATCCGTATATGACCTTCTATACTAGATTAAGTTTTCGTTAAGTCTTTTTGATGGTATATCTTTGATGTTCCCCCTAAGGGATGCTAAAAAAATAAAAAGTATTTCTTATAGTAACCTTACCTGCTCATATAGCATATCTCTTGATGCAATACTTATTCTTGTTTTTCTTAAGCAATAACATTCCAATCTTACCTCTTTTACGCTATAGACATGTGTTTTTGATCCGTATATGACCTTTTTAACTAGATTCAACTTCGTTTGATATTTT
Source organism: Kernera saxatilis (assembly GCA_900406395.1). Taxonomy (NCBI): domain Eukaryota; kingdom Viridiplantae; phylum Streptophyta; class Magnoliopsida; order Brassicales; family Brassicaceae; genus Kernera; species Kernera saxatilis. Next base: position 1,706 of record OVAY01000990.1, read on the forward strand.
TGACAATATATTAGAAGTTTCTCCTAAGGAATGCTAAACAATTGAAATATACTTCCCCTTATAACTTTAGCTTCCCCTATAGCATATCCCTTGATGCATCACTCATTCTTGTTGTTCTTAAGAAATAACATTTCAATCTTACCTCTTTTGGGTTATAGACTTTCGTTTTTAATCGTATATGACCTTCTCAACTAGATTAAGTTCCCGTTAAGCCTTTTTGATAGTATATCTTTAAAGTTTCCCCTAAGGAATGCTAAACAAGTAAATAATACTTCTTATAATAACTTTGCTTTCTTCTATAGCATATCTCTTTACGCATCACTCATTCCTATTGTTCTTAAGCAATAACATTACAATCTTACCTTTTTTGGGCTATAGACTTACGTTTTTAGTCCGTATATGGCCTTCTCTACTAGATTAAGTTCCCTGTTAAGTCTTTTTGATAGTATATCTTTGAAGTACCCCCTAAGGAATGCTAAAAAAATAAAGAGTGCTTCTTATAGTTACTTTACCTTCTCATATAGCATATCTCTTAATGGATCACTTATTTTGTTTTTCTTAAGCAATAATATTCCAATCTTACTTGTTTTAGGCTATAGACTTGTATTTTTGATCCGTATATGACTTGTTTTTTACTAGATTCAACTCCCCGTTTGATATTTTTGATAGTATATTTGATGTTTCTCACTAGAATTGCTAAACAATTAAAAGATACTTCTCCTTATGACTTTAGCTTCTCCTATAGCATTTCTCTTTACGCATCACTCATTCTTGTTGTTCTTAAGCAATAACATTCCAATCCTTACTCTTTTGAGCTATAGACATGCGTTTTTGATCCGTATATGACCTTTTCTACTAGATTAAGTTCCCCGTTAAGTCTTTTTGATTGTATATCTTTGAAGTTCCCCCTAAGGAATGCTAAAACAACAAAGAGTACTTCTTATAGTAACTTTACCATCTCATATAGTATATCTCTTGACGCATTACTTATTTTTGTTATTCTTAAGCAATAACATTCTAATCTTACCTCTTTTAGGCTATAGACTTGTGTTTTTGATCCGTATCTAGATTCAACTCCGTTTGATCTTTTTGATAGTATATTTGAAGTTTCTCCTAAGGAATGTTAAACAATTGAAAGATACTCCTCCTTATAATTTTAGCTTCCCTTATAGCATATCTCTTGATGCATCACTCAATCTTATTGTTGTTAAGCAATAACATTCCAATCTTACCTCTTTTGGGCTATAGACTTGTGTTTTGGATCCGAATATGACCTTTCCTACTAGATTCAATTCCCTGTTTAGCTTGTTTGATAGTATATATTTGAAGTTTCTCCCCATGAATGCTAAAGAAGTAAAAGATACTTCTCATAATAAATTTACCTTCTCCTATAGCGTATCTCTTGACGCATCACTCATTCTTGTTGTTCTTAAGTAATAAAATTCCAATCTTACCTCTTTTGAGCTATAGACTTGTGTTTTGATGTATAGACCTTTTTTACTAGATTCAACTCCTCGTTTGATCTTTTTGATAGTATATCTGATGTTTCTCCCAAGGAATGCTAAACAATTAAAAGATACTTCTCCCTATAACCTTAGCTTCTTCTATAGCTAACCTCCCTATACTCATTCTTGTTGTTCTTAAGTAATATCATTCCAATCTTATATCTTTTAGGCTATAAACTTGCGTTTTTGATCAGTATATGACATTTTCTACTAGATTCAGTTCCCCGTTTAGTTTGTTTGATAGTATATATTTAAACCTCAAGTGATGCGTCAAGAGATACGCTATAGGAGAAATTATGTTCCAATCGTACCTGTTTTGGGCTATATACTTGAGGTTTAGATTCAGTTCTTCGTTTAGTCTTTTTGATAGTATACATTGAAATTTTTTCACAAGAAATTCTAAACAAATAATAGATACTTCTCATAATAACTTTACCTTGTCCTATAGCATATCTCTTGGGGTATTACTTTTTCTTGTGGTTCTTAAGTAATAAAATTCCAGTCTTACTTCTTTTGTGCAATAGACTTGTGTTTTGATGTATATGACATTTTTTACTTGATTCAACTCCTTGTTTGATCTTTTTGATATTATATTTGATATTTCTCCCAAAGAATGCTAAACAATTAAAAGATATTTCTCCTTATAACCTTAGCTTCTTCTATAGCATATCTCTTTACGCATCACTCATTCTTGTTGTTCTTAAGCAATAACATTCCAATCTTTCTTCTTATGGGCTATAGACTTGCGTTTTGTATATGTCTGACCTTTTCTACTAGATTAAGTTCCCGTTAAGTCTTTTTGATAGTATATCTTTGAAGTTCCCCCTAAAGAATGCTAAACAAGCAAATAATACTTCTCATTATACTTTACCTTGTCCTATAGTAAAATTTCATGGGGTATTACTTTTTCTTGTGGCTCTTAACCAACAAAATTTCAATCTTACCTCTTTTAGGCTATATACTTGTGTTTTGATCCGTATATGACTTTTTTTACTAGATTCAACTCCTGTTTGATATTTTTGATAGTATATTTGATGTTTCTCCCAAGGAATGCTAAATAATTAAAAGATACTCCTCCTTATAACTTTAGCTTCTCCTATAACATATCTCTTGATGCATCACTCATTCTTATTGTTCTTAAGCAATACCATTTCAATAATACCTCTTTTGGGCTATAGACTTGCGTTTTTGATCTATCTATGACCTTTTCTACTAAATTAAGTTCCTCGTTATGTCTTTTTGACAGTTTATCTTTGAAGTTCTCCCTAAGGAATGCTAAACAAGTAAAGAATACCTTTTATAATAACTTTACCTTCTCCTATACCATATCTCTTGATGCATCACTTATTCATATTTTTCTTAAGCAATAATATTCCAATCTTACCTCTTTTAGGTAATAGACTTGTATTTTTGATCGGTATATGACTTTTTTTATTTACTAGATTCAACTCCCCGTTTGATATTTTTGACATTATATTTGATGTTTCTCTCAAGGAATGCTAAAAAATTAAAAGATACTCCTCCTTATAACTTTAGCTTCTCCTATAGCATATCTCTTTACGCATCACTCATTCTTGTTGTTCTTAAGCAATAACATTATAATCTTATCTCTTTTGGACTATAGACTTACGTTTTTGATCCGTATATGACATTTTTTACTAGATTAACCTCCCGTTTGATATTTTTGATAGTATATTTGAAGTTTCTCCCAAGGAATGCTAAACAATTAAAAGATACTCCTCCTTATAACTTTAGCTTCTCCTATAGCATATCTCGTGATGCATTACTCATTTTTATTGTTCTTAAGCAATAAAATTCCAATTTGGGCAATAGATTTGCGTTTTTCATCTGTCTATGACTTTTTCTACTAGATTAAGTTCCCGTTAAGTCTTTTTGATTGTCTATCTTTAAAGTTTCCCCTAAGGAATGCTAAACAAGTAAAGAATACTTCTTATAATAACTTTACTTTCTCCTATAGCATATCTCTTGACGCATCACTTATTCTTCTTTTTCTTAAGCAATAACATTCCAATCTCACCTCTTTTAGGCTATAACATATCTCTTGACGCATCACTTATCTCTTGACGCATCACTTATTCTTGTTTTTCTTAAGAAATGACATTACAAGCTTACCTCTTTTAGGTTATAGACTTATGTTTTTGATCTGTATATGACATTTTTTACTAGATTCAACTCCCCATTTGAACTTTTGGATAGTATAGTTGAAGTTTCTCCAAAAGAATGCTAAACATTTAAAAGATACTCCTCCTTATAACTTTAGCTTCTTCTATAGCATATCTCTTAATGCATCACTCATTCTTATTGTTCTTAAGCAATAACATTCCAATCTTACCTCTTTTGGGCATAGACTTGCTTTTTTGATCTGTATATGAGATTTTCTACTAGATTAAGTCCCCTGTTTAGTCTTTTTGATAGTATATATTAGAAGTTTCTTCTCAGGATTGCTAAACAAGTAAAATATACTTTTCATAAAAATGTTACCTTCTCCTATAGTGTATCTCTTGACGCATCACTCATTTTTGTTGTCCATAAGCAATAACATTTCATTGGTACCTCTTTTGGACTATAGACTTGCGTTTTTTATCCTTATATAAACTTTTCTACTAGATTTTGTTCCTCGTTTAGTCATTTTGATATTATATATATAAAGTTTCTACTAGATCCGTATTTGGAACTTAATCTAGTAGAAATGTCATATACGGATCAAAAACGCAAGTCTATGTCCAAAAGAGGTAAGATTGGAATGTGATTGCTTAAAAACAATAAGAATGAGTGATGCATCAAGAGATATGCTATAGAATAAGCTAAAGTTATAAGGAGGAGTATCTTTTAATTGTTTAGCATTCCTTGGGAGAAACTTCAACTATACTATTAAAAAGTTCAAACGGGGAGTTGAATCTAGTAAAAAATGTCATGTACAGATCTAAAACACAAGTCTTTAGCCTAAAAGAGGTAAGATTATAATGTTATTGCTTAAGAAAAACAAGAATAAGTGATGCGTCAAGAGATATGTTATAGGAGAAGGTAAAGTTACTATAAGAAGTCTCTTTATTCTTTTAGCATTCCTTAGGGTGAACTTCAAAGATATACGATCAAAAAGACTTAACGGAGAACATAATCTAGTAGAAAAGGTCATATACGGGTCAAAAACGCAAGTCTATAGCCCTAAAGAGGTCAGATTGGAATGTTATTGCTTAAGAACAACAAGAATAAGTGATGCATAAAGAGATATGCTATAGGAGAAGGTAAAGTTATTAGGAGAAGTATCTTTTAATTGTTAAGCATTCCTTGGAAGAAACATTAAATATACTATCAAAAATATCGAACGGGGCGTTGAATCTAGTAAAAAATGTCATATATGGATCAAAACACAAGTTTATCGTCCAAAAGAGGTAAGATTATAATTTTATTGCTTAAGAACCACAAGAAAAAGTAATACCCCAAGAGATATGGTATAGGACAAGGTAAAGTTATGATGAGAAGTATCTTTTATCTGTTTAGCATTCTTTGGGAGAAACTTTAAATATATAATATCAAAATGACTAAACGGGGAACTGAATCTAGTAGAAAAGTTTATATAAGGATAAAAACGCAAGTTTATAGTCTAAAAGAGGTACCAATGGAACGTTATTGCTTATGAACAACAAAAATGAGTGATGCGTCAAGAGATACACTATAGGAGAAGGTAACATTATTATGAAAAGTATATTTTACTTGTTTAGCAATCCTGGGGAGAAACTCATAATATATACTATCAAAAAGACTAAACAGGCAACTTAATATAGTAGAAAATCTCATATACGGATCAAAAAAGCAAGTTTATGTCCAAAAGAGGTAAGATTGGAATGTTATTGCTTAAGAACAATAAGAATGAGTTATGCATCAAGAGATATGCTATAGAAGAAGCTAAAGTTATAAGGAGGGGTATCTTTTAATTGTTTAGCATTCCTTGGGAGAAACTTCAACTATACTATCAAAAAGTTCAAACGGGGAGTTGAATCTAGTAAAAAAGGTCATATACAGATCAAAAACATAAGTCTATAACCTAAAAGAGGTAAGCTTGTAATGTCATTTCTTAAGAAAAACAAGAATAAGTGAGCGTCAAGAGCTATGGTATATGAGAAGGTTTATTTTTTTAGCATTCCTAAGGGGGAACTTCAAAGATACACTATCAAAATTAATTAACGGGGAACTTAATCTAGTTAAAAAGGTCATATACGGATCAAAAACACAAGTCTATAGCCCAAAAGATGTCAGATTGTAATGTTATTGCTTAAGAACAACAAGAATGAGTGATGCGTAAAGAGATATACTATAGGAGAAGCTAAAGTTATAAGGAGAAGCTAAAGCTATAAGGAGAAGTATCTTTTACTTGTTAGGCAAATGCCTTTGGAGAAACATCAAATATACTATCAAAGATATCAAACGGGGAGTTGAATCTAGTAAAAAAAGGTCATATACGGATGAAAACACAAGTCTATATCCCAAAAGAGGTAATATTATAATTTTATTGCTTAAGAACCACAAGAAAAAGTAATACCCCAATAGATATGCTATAGGACAAGGTAAAGTTATGATGAGAAGTATCTTTTATCTGTTTAGCATTCTTTGGGAGAAACTTTAAATGTATAATATCAAAATGACTAAACGGGGAACTGAATCTAGTAGAAAAGTTTATATAAGGATAAAACAGCAAGTCTATAGTCCAAAAGAGGTACCATTGGAACGATATTGCTTATGAACAACAAGAATGAGTGATGCGTCAAGAGATACATTATAGGATAAGGTTAAATTATTATGAGAAGTATCTTTTATTTGTTTAGAATTCCTGGGGAGAAACTTCTAATATATACTATCAAAAAGACTAAACGGGAAACTTAATATAGTAGAAAAGTTTAACGTCGTTAGCTCGACTTTGAAGCTTTGAAGAGTTTGATCAAGCTTGAGGTGGATCAACTAAGGGAATTGAATCTCCCTCAGCCTCTTCATAGTCAGCAAGGTATTGTTTGAGATGTTTCTCAATGATGGTGAATTAGCGTCCATGCTTGTCCCAAAGAACAACTTCACGTTGAAACAACTTCATTGTATCCACATTTTCTTTGACACTTTTTGCGCCTTTCTCCTTTTACTCTGAGGGAATGATTCTGAACTTAAAGAAGGGTTTTGAGGCTCCCTCATGATTCACTTTGTCCTCAATCACATCTCCAATAGTTCTCTTAGGAGTCACAACCAAGTGAGGATCATCATGGATCGTTTTTGGCCTAGATTCCATCGGTTTCCTCGATCCCTTAGGTGTGATGTTTGGTGCAGACTCTAAGACGTTTTTATTCAGGTCCTTGGCTTCAATAGCTACCAATAGCACCCCTTTGTCTTCAAAGACAGTCATACAAGAAGAATCTCATGCGGGAACTGCAGGATAGAAGAATCTTTTCTTGGCTTTGGTGAGAGAAATACGCCGATTAGGTAGATCAACAACTGCTCCCACAGTTGCAAGGAACGATCTTCCAAGGATTAGTGGTCTTTTATGATCTCCTTTCATATCCAAAATGTGAAAATCAACAGGAAAGAGACAACCTCCAACTTGTAGCATCAAATTAGGAACAAAACCTTGTGAAGTTGTGGTAGAAGCATCACCAAACTTGAGAGATATCGTTGAAGGTCTTATGTCAAATAATCCTAGCTTCTCTGCAACAAACTTAGGCATCACGTTCACATTAGCTTTTGTGTCACAAAGAGAATTTTCGAATTCCACTCCATTGACTGAGCATGGAACAACAAACTCCCCTGGATCTCTAGCTTAGGCATCTTCCTCAGCGAATGTTTTGGGTCTTTGTGAACTGGCTTGTCAGTTTCAGGCAGTGAAACAGGATCAACCATTGGTGGTGGGTTCTTAGAAACCATTAGCGCGTCCTCAACTTTACCCATAAGAGCACCAGCTTATCTTTTGACATCCCTTGCTGTATTAGCTACTTTCATATCAAGCTTCTTGACATGTGCATCAAGTGACTCGATCTTTCCATTATGTATCACTAATTTCCCATTCAGATCATTGTAGATGTTATCAACCTTGAAGTTGATGCCGTTTGCACTCTTCTGGTGATTCTCTAAGAGCTTAAGCATTAGAATCTCAAGCTTGTTGTCTTGAGGTAGTGGTAAAGCAGATGAGCTCGCTGGAGTTGTAAGAGAAGCTTGAGAATCCAGAGCTTTAGTGTACTCTACCAAAACGTTTTCTCCATCTAATTCCTTCCCGTTTTTAGATGTGATAGCATTAACACACACTTTCCTTGGGTTTTGTTCTGCTTTCCCAGGAAGAGTACCCGCTGGTGCCTTGATAGCTTCTGCCGTTTGGGCCAATTGAACATCCATCTTCTTTATATGTGTAGAGAGTGACTCGAACTTGTTGTTCAAATCATTATACATGTTGTCCACCTTGACATTGATGTCACTTGCTGCCTTTTGCTGGTTTTGGAGAACCTGTTGCATCAAAAGCTCAAGCTTATTATCCTGAGGTGCAGGGGCTGAAAAGGTAGGAACTTGCATAGGAGCTTGGAAGGTGTTAAATTGTGGCATTTGCTGGAAGTTTTGGCCGAAATGGAACCCTTGCCCTTGTCCTTGTTATGAAATCTTTCTTGGAAGACTTGTTGTTGAGGAGGATAAACTTGATCTTGAAGATTCTCAACGTTTGTGCTTCTGTAGGACAGGTTTGGAAGGTTCCTGTAGTTCTGATTGAAGCCATGATTCTGGAAATTCCCTGTAGTATTGATGTAGTTCAAGTCCTCTTGATGTTCATTAGAGTAATAAGCATCTAGATCATGAAATCCATCACCCATTGGAGCCCTTGTATCTTCCAAAACGTGGACAGCCCTTTGTTGTCCCTGAGAGATTTGTTTAGAGAGATGAGAGAACATTGTCTTGAGCTCTGCTATTATCTTGGAGACTGAATTTATGGAGTGTATGGTGAGGTCAAAATTAGCTCCATTGTTGCTATTGGAAGTAGCTAAGTTCTCTACCAAAGAGTAAGCATCTTCCACAGTTCTTGTCATAAAGTCCCCATTGCTTGCAGTGTCAAGAGATAGGCGATATTTGGGCTCAATTCCTCTATAGAAAGTGTTTAAAATGTGACCATCTGTGAATCCATGATGTGGACAGTGTCTTAAGTACTCCTTGTAGTGATCCCAAGCTTCATATAGAGACTCAACAGGACTTTGATGGAATCCTTGAATCTTATTCCTGAGAGAGTTTGATCTGGTCTTAATGTAGAAGTGCCCAAGGAAGGCAGCTTTGCACTCGTCCCAAGTAGTGATCGATCCTGGAGTTAAAAACTTCAACCATCTGGGAGCCTTGTCACTTAGAGAGAATGGGAAGAGCTCGCATAGGAGGTAGTCATTAGGCACTCCATTAGCTCTGGTAGTGCTGCAAATTTCCTCAAAAATCTCTATGTGATCCATAGGGTCCTCAGATGAGAGTCCATGAAACTGGTTTTGCTTCACCAAGGCTATGATCTGAGGCTTGATCTCGAAATTCTGCCCTTGAGGAGGAGGAGGAGGAGGGATCACAACTCGATCCTGATGGTGGTGGTTGTCTTTGAGGTTGTGCTTGTGGTGGCTGTTGGAAAATGTTTCCTGGAAATTTGTTTCCCTGAGCACCTTGTAGCGGCACTTGGTTCTCCACAGGAGTGGAGGATCGTCAAGAAGAGGTGGTGGAAGATCTCTGTTAGCCATCTCTTGTTGTCTCAAACGATTTCTTCTTCGGTTTTCTCTTTCAACTCTTTCTATCTCTTGTTCAAGTGCAAGTAAGTTATCTATTCCTTTGCTTCTGGTCATGCACCTGAAACACACAAAGACAAAAAGGTAAAAGAGATCAGTAGTGCTAATAAAGTAAAAGACCTAGACTAGAAAAATCCTAAACTCGTAGGCAACTAAATAGTCCCCGCCAACGGCGCCAAAAACATGATGCGACTCAGGTTTTCCCTAAGACCACTATTGCAAGTGCACAACAGCGAAGTAGTACAAAGGGTTATCGAACCCAAGGGACTGTAAGATTGCTGCACTAGGAGAATATGAGATTAATAAATAGCTAAGTCAAAGTATTAAAGAGGTGTCACAAATATAAACTAGAAAGCAAAAGACTAAAAACGTTTTTAAGATGCAAGTAAGAAAAACGCTAGGCATTCAGGTTTATCGCAGAGAATCATAAACTATTAGTTCTAGGTCAATCAATAGGGATGTGGTTAAGCCACGTTCTTAACTAAAATTCAGTTAAATTTAAAGCTTTTCCACTCTCGTGGCTCTAGCCTCTAAAGCTTTTTCAAACGTTTTATCGAGTCAATGAGTCGCAAAAGGCAAGTAGGGTAAACCAGTATGTCTAGCACTATTTAGGTAGTGGGATTAGGACTTACTCGGTTGTTCGATGCGGATGGCTAATCAGCAGGGAAGGCGGTAATGGGTCGAGGGATACGACACCTGATCAAGAGGATCTGTATGCTATGATAGGCAGAGGACAAAGACAAAATTATAGTGAGAGAGCGGTTCAAGAAATTATGTGGTACAGAGTGGAACTTCAGGGAGAAATGCAGTTTAAATCGTCAGTGATGGGCTCAGTGCATGGACCGCAAGCGCCTCCACCGTATCAACGACAAAATGAGCATCCAGAGCAGGCCAAAAATAGCTACGTGGGACATAATTAGGTGGTTAGACAACAAGGACCACAAGGAAACATACAGACGGATCAAACTTTGGCATTGGTACGAGATATGTTGTTGCATATGATACAACAACAACAAGCGGCTGCTAATCATCAACCAATAGTGGAGCCGTTACCAGATTTCCTCAAAATCGTGATGATGATGAAGAGCTTGGGCACATATCGTTTTAAGGGGGGACCGAATATCTTTATGGCGGATGCGTGGTTACAGAATTTGGAGAAGAACTTCGCGGCAACTAGGTGCTCAGAGGAGTATAAAAAAGATGTAGCAGTGTACTACTTGGAGAAGGATGCACCAGGACTTTATGTGTAAAATGTAATGTTCTTTTGGCACTAGGCCGTGGCCAATCCCTTTATGCTATTGAACGTGACTTGAAAACTTAGTATTATAGAAATAAAGTGATGTTTTGTGTAAAAATACAAGTGTTAGTGGTATTGATCTAGTCCGGGTCAACACAACTCTTAAATGTGGTATGGGTTGGCAAGCCTTAGGCCACCATTAAGAGGGATGACTCTGTACATGGGACATTTGTGATTCTCGATTTGTTCTGGAAACCTCGAGTGATCCTTCTATGGAAGTTGTCAAAGTGATGTCTCCGGGCCGAAGGAACCAGAGGGGTTAATCAAGCAAGATCAAGTGATGGAGCTGGCAATATCAAAATTCAAGCATGGAAACATAAATGTAGGGGAATACAACTAAAGATAAGGGAGATACTTTACAGAGGCAAGACCGAGAATTGTTGGAGAATCGTACACGAAGACATATGCAGAAACCAAACCACCAATGGAGAGAAGGAGGACCGATATACTTTCAATCACAGGCTGGAGAATGAAGAGGTTGAAGAAGAGATTTGAAGACGATTAATGTGAAGAATGGGTCTATAACAGGGTAATGAGAAGAGAATGGCGTGACATGGAGGGTATGAAAGGAAATCAAGACACATTCAGAGAGCCGAAAGAATATCACTTGGAATACGGGAGACAAGAAAAGACCAGTTCAAGACACAAAATAAGGGTAACATCATCAAATGGACGGGAGGAAAGGATTTTCAAACACGAGGAGCAAGGAGTAATTGTCACAGGAGATGAGTCAATCGAGATCAAGATCAAGTAATGGCGGACCAAAACAATAGAGTCTGTTAAAACGAAAGACAATTGTAACATGAAGTCAATAAGGAAAGTGATAGAGAAGCTACGACGGAGCTAAAGAGATCAAATGGAGTTACACCGCACGAATTCTTATAAAGGGTGAACAATGTAATGACCCTCTCAAGAGTTAGAACGGCCGAAGAGAGAAATTTCAAGAAAAAAAGTCCAGACAGTTAAGAAAGGGGATCGATCGAGAAAGAACTTAAAAGGCTCGAAGAAATTGGATTTCAGAACTTAAATTGGGAATCTGATGATAGCCTGATGCTAGATCAATTTTTCAAAACCAACTTGCTCCTCTTAGCTGATCCAAAAGTTCACCAATCCTCGGCAATGGGCATTTATCCTTAATAGTAATGTTGTTGATTCCCCGATAATCTATATATAGCCTCATACTCCATCCTTCTATTTCACAAAAAGAACTAGTGCTCCCCATGGTGACGAACTTGGTCGAATAAAGCCCTTCTCTATCAAATCCTTTAATTGCTTTTTCAATTTTGGTAATTCCACCGGGGCCATCCGATATGGTGCCTTGGCTATTAATGCCGCTCCCAGTTCTTGATTTATGGTGAATGGGTTACTCTTTGGTGGTGGTAACTTGGTCAATGGTTCAAATACGTCCTCAAACTCCTTAACCACTACAATGTCTTCAATTTTCAAATCTTCCTCTAAGCTTCCGTCAATTGCCGTATGGGTGATCAAGTAGGCTTCATCACGAGGTGCCAAGACAAGAGGAGCCGAATCGTACTAGAGGAAAGCCATCTAGGAGAACTGGTTCAGCCCGCGAATATCGACAGATGTTTGCGAGAGCAGAGGTACAAAGAGCTCAATGTAACGTAAGAGGACCCCCGACGGTAGTAGGGAGGAGGTCGACTCAGTCATAGACCGGTAGTAAACGGACCAAGGGGAGCCGCACGGAAGTGACATCGCGACCACCACCACCGCGGCATACGCGTAGGAGTACTGTTTACCTGACCTATCCACCAGAGTACTATGAGCCTTAATATGGATACGGCTATCCGGATATCATATGTCTTACCTGTGGAACGCTTGGACATTTCGCGACATCATGTCCGTACACTCATCCGTATTACGCGCCAGTGACCTCCGCGCCACCGGCCCCTGCACTGAACGTCTAAGATGAAGATCAGTAGACCAGAGGTGATCAACTTTGTTCTAGGTGTAGGCAACCTCGGACTCCCTGAGTATTCTGTTATGTTGCACCAGGTACACATGAGTGTTAACTTGCTTACTGTTTGATCTCAATGCTTAATTGATAGTTTATTATGTGGTATTTAATTTAGAAGTGATGGTGTGTGATTGAATGATGATTTAATTTGCGATAGGACCATTAGCTTAAAATTACGTTGGATTAATTCGTAGATTCGTAGTGTAGCCGCAGTCTCTGTGGGATCGATACCTTCAGTTCTACAATTCATACGCTGTGCACTTGCAGTTGAATTATTGTGTCTTCTTAGGTTTAAAACCTGTCACATCAAGTTTTTGGCGCCGTTGCCAAGGACTAGTTGTGTTACCTACAAGTTTTAGACTAGGGCTTAGTCTAAGTTGTTTAATTTTTCGTTTTTACTTCTAAACTTTTCGAATTTTCTGTTTTCAGGATGACTATCCCTTTAGACATTGCTAAGATGCGCACCATTGAAGAGAAAATCACCTATGCTAAACATGTGCAAGAGGCACGTAGGAAAGCTCAATTGGCACTAGACCAAGAGCTCTCTAAGGACACGATCGTTTCCCCTCAAGGGAGCTTGCACGAATCAATGTCCCAAGCTGGTACTTCTGTGTTTCAGCATGCACCTGTCAGGAAACCAGCACCTGACTCTATAGGTCAACTTCTTGAGGCTAAGGATCAAGCCAATTTGTCTATGGAAACATTGAGTCTTGGCAAAGTGTTTTCAACAGGCACTATCAACCTCGCAGAGCCAATCCTCCTCAGGAACGACCATTCCTCAATGTGGAGCGAGAACGCAATCCAACAAGCGTTTTCAATCAGCCTTTTCCTAGGCCTTATGAGAGGAACTATCCGAGCTCAAAATTCTCATCTCAATGAGCAGCCCACTATCCGATCTCTTTTAGAAGAAGGAGAACCGGAGTTCATTGAACCCCATGTGACATGCACTAATCTACTTCTGCAAGAGATCAGTGGAGGCCAGAGATTGCTCCTAGTAGGGCAACGAATGTTACGCCCAAGGACTGCATGATCTGGGTTCAAAGGTCAATAACTTCCATTATGAATGCTTTAACAAGCTTCAAGATGTCTTGAACATGGTAGCTGACCTAGCTGCCCGAGTTCAAAAGCTGGAACAACAAGCCATCAGAGAATCAACAAAATATGTCCATTCAGAGAGGACCAAAGGCGACATTAACAAGCCTTCAAGCTCATCGTTTTTGGATCACTTTGGAATGACTGATGATGTAATCTCCATCAACACCATGTTCTTTGATGAGGAAGCCATTGAGAACCAGCCTAAGCTTCAAGAAAACGAATCCATTCATGATGCACTCTCCACTTTCAAGCCAAACACGTTGGAACCTTCTACTTCACCTATCGAATTCAACCAAGGTGATGAGGTCTCTCTAGACCTTTGCCTTACTGTTGAAGATGAAGACGTGATAAGCATTGGCAGCAGCACAAGTAGCAATAATGTAAGGGACAGTGATGAAGATCGGTTCCCAACTCAACAATGCTTTAAGCCTTCTTCTCACAGGATGAAGAAGAAGAAAAGGCCTACAAAGTGGATTAGCAAGGAGGATCTACAAGCCTTCAAGAGAGCTGTTCTAAAAATCCCACCAGGAGCCTCATTCAAGGAAGAATGGTACAAGAGTTATAACTTACGTCAACACTTTTGGGGCAGTAAGGGTTACAAATTCAGAGACATTATAGACATCTTCAACTCTATCAGAGAACCACATATTGTTTGGTTGAAAGTTTTACAGAAGATTGAGGATCCAAAGCGGTTCTCTATCACTTGCCGAATGCATTCCACCGTCTTTCATGACTGTCTATGTAATACAGGTTCGTGTATCAACCTCATGCCAAAGTCTCTTACTGCTCAGATCGGACTTACATGTTTGCAGCCATCAAAAATCATAGTTGGTTTTGCAAACAACGCTTCTGAAAGACCTGAAAGAGTCGCTCTTGAGATAGGGGATTGTTTAGTTCCCACTGATTTCCATGTAATGGACACTCCAGGAGTCATTGACAGGCCATTGATCCTTGGAAGAGTTTTCTTAGCCACAGCAGGAGCAACCATTGATATGGTTACTTTAACAAAGGTGGACAAGAATGTCTTCTATGATCCTATACCTCCTCGCCATGCCTTTCAACACTCTTATGGCATCACAATCCTCATCAAGGACGTGATGGCACTTAGTGAAAACCCTAACCCAAAGGAGAAAGAAGGNGAAAATGTTTTACCCAACGGCGACGAAACATTAGATCAATACTTGGAAGTCATCAACGCCATGTTTGATCGGTTAATAGCCACACTAGATGAGAAGCTTGGGACACTCTCCACACGTGTGGAGAAGCTGGAGGAACAAGTGGGTCTTGAGTTGTGCTGGTCCGGACAAGACCATTATCAGTCCATCACTCGCAAGTTTAAGGAAACCTTTCGTTCATACTTAAATATATTACCTTGATAAACGTTACCCAAACATTATATATTGAAGGCTCAATTTTAAGAACATACATAATAATTACTAAGACCCTTTACAAAAGCACCGCAAACCTATACCATTTGCCCTAACGTTCGATGTCCCCTCTACAAGCTTTTCCGTCTAATGGTTACCTGAAAAACAAGTAGAGTCATGAGTAATCTAGTATTACTCAGTGAATCCGAACCTCCACTAAACATGCATTAGTTCCCCATACCCATCCTACACATGCATCATAGCCGATGCAGGAACTAAGCAATCAAACAATCACCAACAAACACATAAGCAACCAAATAACAATCGGAGATAAGTACATGCGGAAGCAAACAAGATATTAAGCATGCAAAGTGACATTACTAAACATGCAACAACATCAATCTATCCTCATGCAATGCAATCCTACGCCATGGCCTATATTCCGCGCGTTTGACACTTCCCTTCCCCTGGTCCTCGCTTTTGCATCATTCGGCCGTAGCCACCAAGGCACACGGTTCACCAATGATCGACCTTCACTCCATCCGGTGGTTTGGATTAAACCATTTTGTTTGGCACACACGTATCTCGCTGCGTCGTCACGCAGTACACGACCCTAGGCTGCAATCCCGTCTCTCCGTGTCTTAGCAACTTAGACTAATAACCGAGGAAGTGTCCAAACCACAACCTTCTCTAAATGCAAGTACATTATCACTACGACAACATGTAAGCATATAAAACAACCACACAAACATTCACACAACACTTAGTACAATCCAATCCAATACGGGTTTCGTATGGTGAATGTGCTCTAACATAAACTCCACCTGCATCGAAGAGGTAGTATCGTATTTACGTGAACCATTACAGATACACGCATTTACTACTACCTAGGCGAATACACAACGAACACATTCATCACAACACATCGTTCAATCATACATGCATCATATTTTACTAAATCACTTAGTGAAATTCTAGTAATTCATGCATAACCTCTACTTAAACAATTTAACGAACAAGCACGGTTATACACGAATGTATAGAACCGCTCATGCATATCACACAACACACAAAATCATATAATCACACAAATAATTCCTAGCACTTGAAATAATTTTAGGGAATTATTTCATAAACCTCTATCAATTTATCATTACGACTAAACACACATGCTTATGCTATAATTATGAATAGTAATTCTCTAATATGCGTAAATAATTCCATCAAAATTCTCTAAGCATTTAGAATATTACTAGTACTTAGAATAATATTTTAGAAATAATTTGCAACCTCTACACGATTTATTCTAAGCAAAGAAACACGATTATGTGCATAAGAACATAACCTCTCATGCAACTCAAACAATTTTCCGGGACTCACAGTGCGTGGTTAGGATCGCTTAGGCTTAGACCACGGACTACGTTCTCCTTAGACTCCTCGGTGGTTCCCTGAATCTAAAACCCAAAATCTAGCTTTAAAACGATAATCGGGTAAGACGAAAATCTACTATGGCTCAGATTAGAACATAATCGGCTTACTGACCAAACAAGACTTGACCAGAACATACTATGAACACTCACAACACACCACACTCGACTAAGACTCCATAACGCACGACCACAGACCGATTTTGGCAGACCTACCATGTCTGGAACCGCTCGGCCAAATGTCCAGAAGCTTCAACCAAGTGTTGCAAAGCTCGGAGAGGTGCTACTTCGAGGACTCCGCTGGATTGCCGAAATGCTGCCCGTGTGAGAACCGAACCGCCAAGCACTATTCCGATAGGAGGAGCTGACGCGTGTGATAAGTCCCGAGCCTAGAGATATTAAGTTTCAGCCCGAGAAAAAGAGAAACGCCGTGAGTAATGCCGGGAGTAACTCCAAAACCGTGCTGAGTTAGCCGTATGAGAAGTGAGTGTCCATACCGAGTGAGAGTTCATGTTTCTGTTAAGCCGAAACCCGTTAAAACCTTAGTCAAAATTTCTTAAAATGCCTAAGTAAGTTCTTCGAGTTCTAGAATTCGAGGAAGCTTCTATTATCTCTACGGCGAGGTGATATACGGTTCAGTTGGGTGGTAAGCTGAAGTCCTTTAAGTCCCATTTTCGGTATATTTTCCACTCGGGTATTTGTCTAAGTTAAGCTTTGTGATAGTTAGCTTCAGGTACGGGCCCAAGAAGAGCCTAGATCAAGTTTCCAGCGAGCATTCTCAGCCTTTCCGATTGATCAGTGAGTCTTAGCAAATCAATTTTTGTGTGGCTCGAGCGGTTTTATCTTTCTACGGTCGCCTAACTTGTGACATCTCCGGTCCATTTGGGCCGACCGGCCTAGAACGGTTCGGGGGTGTTACAAAGGTGGTATCAGAGCATGGTTTAGATTGTGCTTATAACACTTGTAATTTTCAAACGTTTTATCGAGTCAAAATGAGTCGCAAAAGGCAAGTAGGGTAAACCAGTATGTCTAGCACTATTTAGGTAGTGGAATCAGGACTTACCCGGTTGTTCGATGCGGATGGCTAATCAGCAGGGAAGGCGGTAATGGGTCGGGGGATACGACACCTGATCAAGAGGATCTGTATGCTATGGTAGGCAGAGGACAAAGACAAAATTATAGTCAGAGAGCGGTTCAAGAAATTATGTGGTACAGAGTGGAACTTCAGCTAGAAATGCAGTTTAAATCGTCTGTGATGGGCTCAGTGCATGGACCGCAAGCGCCTCCACCGTATCAACGGCAAAATTAGCATCTAGAGCAGGCCAAAAATAGCTACGTGGGACAAAATAAGGTGGTACGAGATATGTTGTTCCATATGATACAATAACAACAAGCGGCTGCTAATCATCAACCTATAGTGGAGCCGTCACCAGACTTCCTCAAAATCATGATGATGATGAAGAGCTTCGGCACATATCGTTTTAAGGGGGGGGGGCCGAATATCTTTATGGCGAATGCGTGGTTACAGAATTTGGAGAATAACTTCTCGGCAACTAGGTGCTCAGAGGAGTATAAGAAAGATGTAGCAGTGTACTACTTGGAGAAGGATGCAATGGCTTAGTGGATCAGTGTGGAAAGGCAAAACGCGTATGTAGAGCAGACATGGGATTTCTTTCGTAGGGAGTTTGAGAGGAAGTACTTCCCACCGAAAGCACGAGACCTTATGGAATGGGAG
Source organism: Kernera saxatilis (assembly GCA_900406395.1). NCBI lineage: Eukaryota > Viridiplantae > Streptophyta > Magnoliopsida > Brassicales > Brassicaceae > Kernera > Kernera saxatilis. The sequence goes on from OVAY01000990.1 coordinate 19,894, forward strand.
TTTATGAATTTGGAGCAGTAACAAAGAACCGTACGGGAGTACGAGTCAGAGTTCATCAGGCTTCGCAAGTACGTGTCTTATGGATGGCAGGATGAACCCGCAATGATTAGTAAGTTCCTTAGAGGATTACGACCGGAGTTTCGTACTAAGCTTCAGGTCGTCACGTACATAAGTTTCTTCGAACTTATCGAAAGAGCGGTGAACATAGAGGAAGGGTTAGAGGCAGAGAAGGAGTCTGCAACTGGAGGACAAGGATTAAGGTCAGAGTCAAAGGGTGACACAAACAGCTGGTCGAGGATAACCAAGTAATAATAAGGGAAAAGGTTAGATGAACTGAGGATGTCGCACAGCGCCAGGGAAGAGTAATGAACTGCGATGCTATACTTGTGGGAGAAAGGACATATTGCGCAGAACTGCCTGAATACTATGTGTTCACGATCGACAGTACCGGCAAATATTACTTGTTTTAGTTGCGGAGAGAAAGGGCACTACGCGACATCATACCCAAATCCTTGGCAGAGAGTTCATGCTGCCAATCATCCCCCGCCGACCCAATCCGCAAATGAGAACTCGGGAAAGAGGCAAGCAGTTGGAAGACTCTACAACTTAGAAGTAGAGAACTCTAACCTTCCTGGACCTCCGAAAGGTCTTATCACAGGTATGTATGGGTTCTAACTTGTTGATTGAAGTAGTATATAATTGTAAATTAATATGCGTGCTTGCTTGATGATTATATATTGCTTGTTTGTGTGTTATTGTGTGTTATTCTTGTGTCAGAAACACTGCATGCTGCTGGAAACTGATGATAGCCTGATGCTAGATCAATTTTTGAAAACCAACTTGCTCGTCTTAGCTGATCCAAAAGTTCACCAATCCTCGGCAATGGGTATTTTTCCTTAATAGTAATGTTGTTGATTCCCCGATAATCTATACATAGCCTCATACTCCCATCCTTCTATTTCACAAAAAGAACTGGTGCTCTCCATGGTAATGAACTTGGTCGAATAAAGCCCTTCTCCATCAAATCCTCTAATTGCGTTTTCAATTTTGGTAATTCCACCGGGGCCATCCGATATGGTGCCTTGGCTATTAATGCCGCTCCCGGTTCTTGATTTATGGTGAATGGGTTACTCTTTGGTGGTGGTAACTTGGTCAATGGTTCATATATGTCCTCAAACTCCTTAACCACTACAATGTCTTCAATTTTCAAATCTTCCTCTGAGCTTCCGTCAATTGCCGTAAGGGTGATCAAGTAGGCTTCATCACGAGGTGCCTAGACAAGAGGATCCGAATCGTACTAGAGGAAGGCCATCTAGGAGAATTGGTTTAGTCCGCGCATATCGACAGATGTTTGTCAGAGCAGAGGTACAGAGAGCTCAATGTAAGAGGACCCCCGATGGTAGTAGGGAGGAGGTCGACTCAGTCATAGACCGGTAGTAAACAGACCCAGGGGAGCCGCACGGAAGTGACATCGCGACCACCAGCACCGCGACATACGCGTAGGAGTACTGTTTACCTGACCTATCCACCAGAGTACGATGAGCCTTAATATGGATACGGCTATCTGGATATCATATGTCTTACCTGTGGCACGCTTGGACATTTCGCGACATCCTGTTAGTACACTCATCCATATTACGCGCCACTGACCCCCGCGCCACCGTCCCCTGCACTGAACGTCTAAGATGAAGATCAGCAGACCAGAGGTGATCAACTTTGTTCTAGGTGTAGGCAACCTCGGACCCCCTGAGTATTCTATTATGTTGAGCCAGGTACGCATGAGTGTTAACTCGTTTAGTGTTTGATCTCAATGCTTAATTGATAGTTTATTATGTGGTATTTAATTTAGAAGTGATGGTGTGTGATTGCATGATGATTTAATTTGAAATAGGACCATTAGCTTAAAATTACGTTGGATTAAAATGTTGAAATGATAGGGTAAAATTACGTTGGATTAAAATTACGTTGGACCATTGGGGGAGTCTTATTTCGTGTCAAGTTTGGAAGTGGTCTTAACTAGTAAGAATAAATCTTAGTAGAAAGTATAGAATATAGAGAGCGTGTTAAGAAAACCCCGGAAAGTAACCTTTAAATCAAAGGTATTCCGTAAACCTATCCCCGGTAAACTCACGGCAAAGCCACCAAGTTGGAGACACTTAAGAAGGGAAGGAGATACAAGGAGGAGTATGGGAAGAACACGACGATTTACAAGAAATGGTAATATGTTACAAAAATAAGGAGGATAACCCCGAAAGAAGACGAAAGATTTTTTTCGGTCGTTCCCGAATTAAACTTTTTAAAAGGAAGATAGATAGAGGGAGAAGTTGGAATCGGTCAAGAAGAACTAAAATAGATAGCCCTAGAAGATTGGGAAATAGGAAATGGATAATATTGGAAGGATTTCAAAGAAGAAAGTTATGCGGAGAGGACATTCGCAGGAAAACGACCTAACTATAATAGATGGAAGACAGAAGAACATGAGAGGGTCAGAAGCAAAACATAAGATCAATTAGAGTCACCATTAACCCCATCTTCATTTAAGAATTCGGGATGAATTCTTATAAGGGGGGAGGAATGTAATAACCCGGATTAAGACTAAGAGCGGTCAAGGACGAAGCATCTTGGATAGAAGTGAAGAACCCTTAAGATCGTATGAAACGAAAAAAATTAAAGAAGTGTCCAGAGGAAAGTAGAAAAACTCTAGGGAATTGTGAAATGGTTCAAGGAACTTACGTTTGCAGATGTTTTATCGAGTCAAAATGAGTCGCAAAAGCAACATGAGGAAAACCGGTACGTCCAAAGGTTAGAATATTTGGGAAATGTATTATAAAACTTACCTTATCGATGTTTTGCAGTTGGAGATAAGACGTTCGGGGAGGTTTCGGTCGTCAGGGTCACCGCCGATTTCTATCACTTCATCAGAAAATTCTGAGACATCTATCGAGTCAAACCCTATAGAGGTTGATGAGGGAGAGTATTTGGAAGAGATGACAGAGGAGGAGCAGACAGTATCGCATGATTGTAGGGTATGTATGATGAGTATGGAATCCATTCCTCAACAGAGTTCCAGGTGGTTGGACAATCTTTTCATAATTCGCTAATTATTGTTTCGTCTTCATCAGACCATTCGTCAAGCGTGAGGATCCTACACCCACCATCACCGAGTATCATTAACATATCTTCAGATAGCTCGATGCATATGTATGATAACCCGATGCATGAGTGATATACCTCTGTTTTTACTGTTTTTATTAGTGTTTTTATGGATTTAATAACGTTTTCTCGTGAAATTTTGACTGAAAAGAAGTAGTTTTTAGTCTATGTATAGCCTTTAACCTTTCTACAGGACATTTGAGCAAAAGTGTGGATTTTTGGCGAAAAAGGATCAAGCTGACAGGTCAAAAGTTCAGCAGCCGTTCGTGCCTTCCTGATATTCGAATTACTTCAAATTGGGACATGAGATAGCCACCATTACCATCTTTCCATAGCCGTTTGAATCATGGAGTTGTGAAGCTGTTTACACATAAACTATGCTTTTATCTTTAACCATGCTTTTGATTTCGTTTTTAATTATGTCTGAGTAGTTCTTTTAGTTAGGTTAAAGGGAATCAAAGGATTTTGATGGATTGATTAGGCATAGATCATTACTTAGGGATGCATCTTTAGAGTTCTTTACCATAGCTACTTTTAATGCTTGTTACTTGCTTGTCCAACTTGTAAAACGACCATAGGAGAGTTCTACATTCCAAAAGTCTAGTAGAATCTCTGATCTAGTTATTGGTAAGCTAAGGGTTATAACCAACGAGAGCTGAGTTATAGATTTTAGTGAACAATTGAATCCTGAACCGAATTAATGCATATTGATCTATCTAACGACATGCGAGAGTTTAGCCTTTAGATAGTAAAGTATAACGGCGACATGCGACAGTTTAGCCTTTAGATAGTAAAGTATAGGAGCCATGAGAGTGGAAAAGCTTTATATCCGTGATTTTAGTTCTAGAACGTTTCTTAATCATCCCATGTCTCTTTATCTTGCTAGTCGAGTCCATGATTCTCTGCGATTACCCTAAAGCCTAACGTTTTCTCTTATTGTTTAAATTCGCTTTTACTTACTTGGTTAGCTATTAGGATTTCTTGACAACCATCATCTTTATCTTGACTTAGCTAGGTTTTGCTCTTATAGATTCGTAGTGTAGCCGCAGTCTCTGTGGGATCGATACCTTAAGTTCTACAATTGATATGTTGTGCACTTGCAGTTGAATTATTGAGTCTTCTTAGGTTTAAAACCTGTCACATCAAGTTTTTGGCGCCATTGCCGGGGACTAGTTGTGTTACCTACGAGTTTTAGACTAGGGCTTAGTCTAAGTTGTTTAATTTTTCGTTTTTACTTCTAAACTTCTCGAATTTTCTGTTTTCAGGATGACTATCGCTTCAGACATTGCTAAGATGCGCACCATTGAAGAGAAAATTGCCTATGCTAAACATGTGCAAGAGGCACGTAGGAAAGCTCAATTGCCACTAGACCAAGAGCTCTCTAAGGACACGATCATTTCGCCTCAAGGAAGCTTGCACGAATCGATGTCCCAAGATCTTTCCCGACACTTCTATTCACTGAGAGAAAGCTAAGTTTCAAGATTTCAGTGATGAATCACCTCCTCAGATTCAAGACATCATGAGCCAAGAAGCTATTGAAGCCCCTGCTTCTCTAGCAACTTCTTATAACTCTTAAAACTCCGTGAAAGTCGAGCTAAATAACTATGACCAAAGGCGCTTTGTGGGAGGCAACCCACATTCGTTTTCTTTGCTTTATTTGTTTTTTTTTCTTTTGTTTTTGCTTTGATTATAATATTAATGAAGTTTTTCTTTTTGGTTTTATAGGATTTGATAGAATTTTCATAGAGATAATTGATGGAGAAGTCGAAAGGAAGAAGAGAAGCACGAAGAGAACCTTTGGGTTTGTGGACCGGGTGAAAGGACCGGGTGCAATTCTTTTGCATTCTGACCGGTCCACCCTATTCTCCCTCTCAAGGAGCACGATTTTGAGTCCTCACTTCAAGGACCAGTCCCAAATGCTTAAAAACGCAACCGGTCTCTCGGACGAGCAAAGATGCGATTTCGATGTCTAAACTTTAGTACCAACCCAAATCAAAATTGGCCCGGAATTTTTCAAAACCCTCCCTTGCTCCGTTTTTTGAATCACAACAGAAGTCCAAGACCAAACGAGCACCACATCCAACCACTCAACAAGACCAATAGCCTCCACCTGCACCGCCACGCGAATCAACCCCTCCATGGGCATTGGGACCGCGCATGGTAGTTTGTGGTGATCAAATGGAGATGGGAGTTGATTACCTACCCTTCATGGACAAGATCCAGTTTGCACCAAGCTTGAGAATCAATTACTCCATGCTGGACCTGCTTGGAATCACTTCTGATGTTAATTGGTTCATAGAGAGACTTGGGTTCAGCACGTTGCTAAATCTCCCTCATTTGGACTATGAGGACCTTACAAAAGAGTTTCTTGCCACTGTTGAGCTATTTTTCCCTGAGTCTAAAGACCCCCAACATGCCTGTTTGGGTCTTCTCTCGTTTGTGATTGCAGAAAACATGTACAGTATCTCCGTCGGAGACATCTGCAAGTTGTTTGGCTTCTTTGAGCACTTCGATTTTAACTTCAAGGCAACTAGGGATGTTAGGGACAACACTTATGGTGAATGGAAATTATTTGCCAATGAGACATACAAAGGAGGGAAGTCTAAAGCCTCACAGATCCCTCACCCGGTAATTCGATATGTGCATCGCCTACTTGCAGGGACTCTCACGAGTCGGACTGAGACCAGTGGTGTTCTCTTAGATGAGTTCTTCATCCTTGTAGCACCATTCATCTTAGGACTTCAACCAGCAAACCTAAGTATGGTCCTCATTAACGCCCTCATTGATGTTAAGCATAATGCCAGGGGTCTTCCAGATGACAAAACCTAGTCACTGCATTTTGGGAATGTTGTCACTGCTATCTGCGAAGCATGTCAGGTGGACTTATCCGGTTATGAGACCATGAAAGAGACTGCGCCTTTGGACTTACTTGGACTGTAGACTTGCCGGTTTCTGCGAGGATGGGTTGATAATCCATTGAAGTTTTGTTTTCTCTATCACAGGAGGGACACGCCCCAGCAGTTTGTGCTACTTCCTTGTGCAGATCTCCCATTATTGAGCTCTGGTTCACCTAGCTTCACTCCTACAGACTTCTTCATCTCCTCATCTGCTAGGCCTCGCGAAACTCTTAGCAGTTATTTCAAGAAGAAAAACTTGGCGTTTATTGGGCATTCTCAAGGCGATCACACTATTACAGAGGACAGTCCTGTTGATCCTGATGATGTGTCCACGTTTTAACCTGCTGCGATTTAGCGCATAGACCGTTTAGAAAAGACAGTATCACTTCAGAGCAAGATGATCACGAAGTTGACTCGGGTTATTAAGAAGATAGCTTCTGCATATTTCTTCAGACACAGAGGATCAAGTTCTTATCATGAGGCACCCCCAGAGTTCAGTGAGTTCTCTCTTGCTTCAGACTTTGGTGCAGCGGACTTACAGGATGATGGCCATCACCAGGGTAGCTACCAGGAACCCTCCGGCCGCCACTCTCCCCATGAACCATCTCTTCATCACGTGGACCATCCCCATACTTCTCATTTGGTTGACCACGTCACCTTCCATCATGATCAGGACGTTGGTTTTCACTCACAGACTCCTATCACTGCAGATGATCTCATATATTTGACCTAGAGGCACCAAGTGGTTGGGAACTGTGGGCATCAACAGGTCCATTCTCTTTTACTGTTTTGCATAATATCCTGCATCCTCCGGAGCGACTGGTAATCCTAAACACTTTAAACCCCTACTAAACACTAAAATAGCCTTTTTAAGTTCCTAGCGCCAACTATCCTGAATGATATCCTTTGATGAGAAGTTCACAAAACACTTAATGAATGTAGGGAGTCAACTAACGAATAAGGCAGAGTTTTTGTAGGTTTGGGGTTCAGATGGATCGTTTGCAAAAGTTGTGGAGGGAGTATAGTGAGTCTGCCCTAACCAAGTTTTTTGTTTAATGTGGTCTACATGTTATCTTTTAAACACGGTTTCAGAAGATTTGTGAGTTCCCGTGATTTTCAACCTCTTTTCTATTCTTAGATTCGTTGTTTGCTTGAGGACAAGCAAAAGTTTAAGTCTGGGGGAGTTGATATACCTCTGTTTTTACCGTTTTTATTAGTGTTTTTATGGATTTAATAATGTGTTCTCATGAATTTTTGACTGAAAAGAAGTAGTTTTTAGTCTATGTATAGCATTTATCCTTTTTACAGGACATTTGAGCAAAAGTGTGGATTTTTGGCGAAAAAGGATCAAGCTGACGGGTCAAAATTTCATCATCCGTTCGTGGCCTTCCCAACATTGGAATTGCTTCAAATTTGGAAACAAGATAGCCACTAGTACCAACTTTCCATAGCCGTTTGAATCGTTGGATTTGGAGCTACGAGCTGAAAGTTATGTGCATTGGAAAATGAAGCTGTGAAGCTGTTTTCGCATAAACAGACCGGGTCCGTGGACCGGACATGGACCGGACGGAAATTTCCTTTGCACCTGACCGATCCACGTGACTGGTGCACCGCTTGAAAAGTTGGATTTTCATGTTTATCCACTTAGTTCAAGTCCAAATAGGTTTAGGTTTACCCTAGGGTTATATATAGTCGTTTTTTAGCCTCTTGAAAGAAAATACACGACATTGAGAAACACTTTTACCTAGTTTTATAATCTCTTTCAAAGTTTTAAGAACATCTAAGGGAGAGGATTGTTCTCTTTTGCATCTTGTTCTAGAGAAGATTTCTAAACACTATTCTCTTCTTAATTGCAATTTCGTTTATGCTTGTATCTTTAACCATGCTTTTGATCTCTTTTTTAATTATGTCTGAGTAGTTTTTTTCGTTAGGTTAAAGGGAATCAAAGGGTTTTGATGGATTGATTAGGCATAGATCATTACTTAGGGATGCATCTTTAGAGTTCTTTACCATAGCTGTTTTTAATGCTTGTTACTTGCTTGGCCAACTTGTAAAACGACCATAGGAGAGTTCTACATTCCAAAAGTCTAGTAGAATCCCTGATCTAGTTATTGGTAAGCTAAGGGTTATAACCAACGAGAGCTGAGTAATAGACTTTAGTGAATAATTGAATCCGGAACCGAATTAATGCATATTGATCTATCTAACGACATGTGAGAGTTTAGCCTTTAGATAATAAAGTATAGAGGCGACATGCGAGAGTTTAGCCTTTAGATAGTAAAGTATAGGAGCCACGAGAGTGGAAAAGCCTTATATCCGTGATTTGAGTTCTAGAACGTTTCTTAATCATCCCATGTTTCTTTATCTTGCTAGTCCAGTCCATGATTCTCTGCGATTATCCTAAAGCCTAACGTTTTCTCTTATTGTTTAAATTCACTTTTACTTACTTGCTTAGTTGTTAGGATTTCGTGATAACCATCATCTTTATCTTGACTTAGTTAGGTTTTGCCCTTATAGATTCGTAGTGTAGTCGCAGTCTCTGTGAGATCGATACCTTAAGTTCTACAATTTATACGATGTGCACTTGTAGTTGAATTATTGTGTCTTCTTAGGTTTAAAAACTATCACATCAATGAGCCATCAATAACATATGCACATACTTACGCACCTGCGACTCCGTACATACCACCGGGACCGTCTGAGCCACAATCAGCGTCCATGAGGGAATTCGTCGAGATGATCCACCAGTGTAATGAGGAGATGTTCGGAGCAAATGGATATGTACAGGACATGCCTAGCAGTGCTTACTGGAATCCTCCATATGTTATTGGAAACCTACCCCTGGTAAACTCACGGCAAAGCCACCAAGTTGGAGACACTTAAGAAGGGAAGGAGATACAAGGAGGAGTATAGGAAGAACACGACGATTTACAAGAAATGGTAATCTATTACAAAAATAAGGAGGATAACCTTGGAAGAAGAAGAAAGAATTTATTCGGTCGTTCCTGAATAAAACGTTTTTTATGGAAGATAAATAGAGGGAGAAGTAGGAATCGGTCAAGAAAAACTAAAATAGAGCCGTAGAAGATTGGGAAATAGGAAATGGATATTATTGGAAGCATTTCAAAGAAGAAAGTTATGCGAAGAGGACATTCGCATGTAATGCATCGAAAAGAAGACAAAAGAACATGAGAGGGTCAGAAGCAAAACATAAGATCATTAGAGCCACCATTAACCCCATGTTCATTTCAGAATTCACGACAAATTCTTATAAGGACGAAGCATCTTGGATAGAAGTGAACAACCCTTGAGATCGTATGAAACGACAAAAACTAAAGAAGTGTCGAGAGGAAAGTAGAAATACTCGAGGGAAATTGAGAAATGGTCGAGAAGATTCTAAGCCATAGCAGTTCGAGCCGAGGCAAAAATCCAAAGGGATTTAATTTAAAAAGCTAAGGCAAGTTGAAGTCAATAGGACTTAGGGAGATTTTTGGGCTCAAAAGAAGGGGATTAGGCGAAGAAAATTCTAAAAATGGCCAAGGAGACATATTTTAGAACGTAGACCCGACTGTCGGACAGCACGCTTAAAGTGTGAGCACATGGAGCATGCGGGGCCCGAAGGCGCAGACTGACACAGGGGAAGATTCACGGGAGAAAGTCTTGTGGATTGACCGTGCGCGTGAATGGAAGTATCGAAGTGGCCCACATGTCTGACATAATATTCGCGGAGCTGAACTTGTCAGCCACTAATCGAGGCATTGCGAATATGTGTTGTCTTCACGTGAGTGAGCTCCGCGACACCTGGACCGTCACCAGTGACAAGCCAGAGCCATGCACTCGTCATCCGCCTTCGACCTGCCACGTCTGCAATCGCTCGACCAAATGTCGAGAAGCTTCAGCCAAGTGTTGCCAAGCTCGGAGAGGTGCTACTTTGAGCACTCCGCCGGATTGCCGAAATGCTGCCCGTGTGAGAACCGAACTGCCGAGCACTATTCCGGTAGGAGGAGCCGACGCGTGTGATAAGTCCAGAGCCTAGAGATATCAAGTTTCAGCCCGAGAGAAGGAGAAACGTCGTGAGTATTGCCGAGAGTAACTCCGAAACCATGCCGAGTGAGTCGTAGGAGAAGTGAGTGTCCATAGCGAGTGAGAGTTCATGTTTCTGTTAAGCCTAAACCCGTTAAAACCTTAGCCAAAATTTCTCAAAATGCCTAAGTAAGTTCTTCATGTTCTAGAGTTCGAGGAAGCTTCTATTATCTCTACGGCGAGGTGATATACAGTTCAGTTGGGTGGTAAGCCAAAGTTCTTTAAGTCCCATTTTTGGTATATTTTCCACTCAGGTATTTGTCTAAGTTAAGCTTTGTGATAGTTAGCTTCAGGTACGGGTCCAGGAAGAGCCTAGATCAAGTTTCCAGCGAGCATTCTCAGCCTTTCCGATTGATCAGTGAGGCTTAGCAAATCAATTTTTGTGTGGCTCAAGCGGTTTTATGCCTAAGCATATAATCGCGTTTAAATTTATTTCTGTGATAAATTGCGTAGATGTTGTTGTAGGAAATTTTAGGGAAAATTCCTAAGTGTGGAAATGATTTGACTTTGTTTAGTAAGATATTAAAACGTGATCGCCTAGGTGCTTCCAATAATAATCGGATAAGATCATGGTATTAATTTTAATAGATGTTTAAGAAATATTCATGGAATTTATTCTAAGGGTTGGGAGTTATTCGCATAAGTTTGTGTGTTGTTTGTTATGCATGGGCGAGTATAGACAATCACATATACCCGCATTTAATTTTTAAAACTTATTGAGTAGGGATTAGATATAATATTTATGGAATTGCCCTAAGTATTCTAGATAAATAGTTTTATGGAAAAAAATTAGTAAGTAACTAATGATATTTTGGTCTAGTCCGGACCGGCACAACTCAAGACTGCGGTACGGGTTGAAAAGCCTTAGGCCAAAGTCAAGAGGAATGGCTCTGTGGAAAGGTGAACTAAGGTATCGGACCGTGCGGTACGTACTGACCAAGGAACAAAATTTCTCGGCTAAAACTGGATTTTTCTCGGACCACTCTTACTTACTCTCGATCGATGCAAAAATCTAAAGGGATTTAATTTAAAAAGCTAAGGAAAGTTGAAGTCAATAGGACTTAGGGAGATTTTTGGGCTCAAAAGAAGGGGATTAGGCGAAGAAAATTATAAAAATGGCCAAGGAGACATATTTCAGAATATGGACCTGACTGTCGGACAGCACGCTTAAAGTGTGAGAGCAGAGCGCGTGCGGGGCCCGAAAGCACAGACTGACACAAGCGAAGAATCACGGGAGCAAGTCATGTGGATCGCCCGTGCGCGTGAATGGAAGAGTCGAAGTCGACAAAAAGCCGACAGAAAAGATTCTAGGTGGCCCACTTGTCCGACAGAATATTCACGGAGCTGAACTTGTCGGCCACTATCGAGGCATGGTTAATATGTGCAGTCTTCATGTGAGTGAGCTCCGCGACACCTGGGCCGACACCAGTGACAAGCCAGAGCCATGCACTCGTCATCCGCCTTCGACATGCCACGTCTGGAACCGCTCGGCTAAATGTCGAGAAGCTTCAGCCAAGTGTTGCCAAGCTCGGAGAAGTGCTACTTCGAGGACTCTGCCGGATTGCCTTTAAAAGGGAAGCCTTGGACGAAAAATTCAGCATTCTCTCCCATTTCTTGCCGCTGCCCGTGTGAAAACCGAACCGCCGAGCACTATTCCATTAGGAGGAGCCGCCGCGTGTGATAAGTCCCGAGCCTAGAGATATCAAGTTTCAGCCCGAGAGAAAGAGAAACGCCGTGAGTAATTATGGGAGTAACTCCGAAACCGTGCCGAGTGAGCATTATGAGAAGCGAGTGTCCATAGCGAGTGAGAGTTCACGTTTCAGTTAAGCCGAAACCCGTAGCCAAAATTTCTTAAAATGCCTAAGTAAGTTCTTCGTGTTCTAGAGTTCGAGGAAGCTTCTATTACCTCTACGGCGAGGTGATAGATGGTTCAGTTGGGTGGTAAGCCGAAGTTCTTTAAGTCCCATTTTCGGTATATTTTCCAGTCGGGTATTTGTATAAGTTAAGCTTTGTGATAGTTAGCTTCAGGTACGGATCCAAGGAGAGCCTAGATCAAGTTTCCAGCGAGCATTCTCAGCCTTTCCGATTGATCAGTGAGGCTTAGTAAATCAATTTTTGTGTGGCTCGAGTGGTTTTATGCCTAAGCATATAATCGCGTTTAAATTTATTTCTGTGATAAATTGCGTAGAGGTTGCTGTAGGAAATTTTAGGGAAAATTCCTAAGTGTGGAAATGATTTGACTTTGTTTTGTAAGATATTAAAACGTCATCGCCTAGGTGCTTCCAATAATAATCGGATAAGATCATGGTTTTAATTTTAATAGATGTTTAAGAAATATTCCTGGAACTTATTCTAAGGGTTGGGAGTTATTCGCATAAGTTTGTGTGTTGTTTGTTATGCATGGGCGAGTATATACAATCACATATACCCGCATTTAATTGTTATAAGTTATTCAGTAGGGATTAGATATAATATTTCTGGAATTGCCCTAAGTATTCTGGATAAATGGTTTTATGGAAAAAAAAATTAGTAAGTAACTAATGATATTTTGGTCTAGTCCGGACCGGCACAACTCGAGACCGCGGTACAGGTTGAAAAGCCTTAGGCCAAAGTCAAGAGGAATGGCTCTGTAGAAAGGTGAACTAAGGTATCAGACCAGTCCTGGAAACCTCAGCTTATCTTTCTACGGTCGCCTAAGTTGTGACATCTCCGGTCCATTTGGGCCGATCGGTCTAGAACGGTTCGAGGGTGTTACACCTTTGAAACACCGCCAAACCGTTATAGACCGGACAGCCCAGTTCGTCCCGGAGACATCACTTTGACAACTTCCGTAGACGGATCACTCGAGGTTTCCAGAACAAATCGAGAACCACAAATGTCCCATCCACCGAGTCATCCCTCTTAATGGTGGCCTAAGACTTGCCAACCCGTACCACAGTTAAGAGTTGTGTTGACCCGGACTATATCAATACCACTAACACTTGTATTTTTACACAAAACATGCATTTATTTCTATAATACTAAGTTTTCAAGTCACGTTCAAAAGCACAAAAGGATTGGCCACGGCCTAGTGCCAAAAGAACAATACATTTTACACATAAAGTTTTACAAAAGACAAGGGAAACCTACACCAGCAGTCCTATTGTCCAGCACTTCCCTCTAAGGTCCTTCCCTCTAACGGTTACCTGCAAAACAAATAGAGTCACGAGTAATCTAGTATTACTCAGTGAATCCGGGCCCCAACTACACATGCGTTAGTTCCCCAATCCCAACCCGCATATTCATTATAGCCGAAGAAGGAACCAAACAATCAGTCAATCATCAGTGAAAACATGAAAGATTCCAACATTGATCAGAGAACACACACGGAAACAACACAGCATTACTAGCATGCATCATAACATAATAGACATGCTTTGTAATCCTACGCCATGGCCTAACTCCGTGCGTCTGACACTTCCTTCCTCCTGGTCCTCAATTTTGCATCAATCCGCCGTAGCCACTAAGGCACGCGGTTCACAGATGATCGACCGTCACTCCCTTCGGTGGCACGGATTAAACCGTTTGGTTGACACACACTGCGTCATCACGCAGTACACGGCCCTAGGCCGTAATCCCGTCTCTCCGTGTCTTAGCAACTTAGACAAATAACCGTGGGTTACATGCATTAGCTAAGCCGCCGTGTTGCGAGTCTCTAAATGCAAATACATGATCATTAAGACTACATGTAAGCATATACAACAATAACACAAATATTCACGAAATACTAGTGCAATCAAATCCAATACAAGTTTCGTATGGTGGATGCACTGTAATACATTCTCCACCTGCAACAAGAGATTAGTACAATGTTTTCCTGAACCAATACAGACTCACGTAACCACTATCTCACAAAGGAACACTCAACACAAATATTCAACATCTCCCACAATTACACAAGCATCATATATACTAGAACACTTCACGAAAATTCTAGCATTTTAAGCATAACCATTAGTTAAGCCAATCTACATATCGAGTACGGTTTACACTAGTGTATAAAACCATTCATGCATATCACACAATTCATCAATCACATAAAATAAGATCATACACTTAAAACATTTTATGAACCTCTATCCGAATTATCATCACATATAAATTCCGGTTTACGATTAAGAGCATGAAAGTGATCACGTCTCAATTCCTTAAGCAAGCATATTCAAAACATTATAACACTTCGAAATATTCCTAGATTCACTTCGGTAACCGCTAACCAATATTCGTAAATTTTAAATACGATCATATGCCGAGGCATATAATCGCTCATGTACTTCACACAATTTGCCAGGACTTACGGATTTTTGGCAAGGATCGCTAGACTCAAGCCTCGGGTCAGCCTTCCTTAAACTCCCGAACTGCTTTCTGAACTAGCAAGGGGGTTTTCTACACTTAGCAATATATTTGAATTAAGAACATAAACGGACTAAGGCTAATCGGCTTACCAACTGCACTATGCTCGATTTGAGCACGCCCTAGACTCTTCACTGCTCTCGGGACTCAGCTAAGACTCGAGCTACTCAAGGAATGAACGGATTTGGGCAGCAATTCGGCTTATCACTCGCGAAAACTCTCTAAAATCCTACCTAAGGCTCTCTATATATAAGCGCTCAGTCCGGTCCGACAGTATTTCCACGCGGCGCTGGTCCGAGACATGTGTCGCCGCTGACTCTCCAGGCGTCCAAGCCTTAGCTCGCAGTACGACGCTTAACCGACCAGATTCAAGGCACATGTCGAACTTTCCTCCCGAGGCGACATGTAGCGCTGATATAAGCCTCGGTGGTGAAGCTTATAAGGGTAGATTGGATGGGAAACAAAAGCTGGCAGTCGCTCTTTCTTGTGCTTGAAAGGATGGTCGATGGTGGGGATCTAACACGCTGGCGGTCGCTCTTTCGTGTGGGATCAAGGGAGTGAAGATGCTGATGGAACGAAGTACACCACAGAGATGTGATTGGTCTCTAATACAGTACACAGCTCAAGCCTTGAGTGAATCACACACACAGGACACGAACAAGGACGATTCTCTCAAGAACACTCAAGGAGAAGAAAATGCGGCTCTTTATTGATAATAGGTAAAAAGTTCTGAATACAAAGTTGCAGGGGAGCCTTATTAATATGCTCGTCAGCTAGACCTAGACTTAGGTCGACTCCAAAACGCAAAAAGAACAGAAATAAAACGCAACTAAACAGACTCGCCCTATTACAAAGTAAAAAGGAAAAATAACTTAAACATAAATGGAAACTATTGCTGCGACACAAAAGACT
The DNA here is from genome assembly GCA_900406395.1 of Kernera saxatilis. Classification (NCBI taxonomy): domain Eukaryota; kingdom Viridiplantae; phylum Streptophyta; class Magnoliopsida; order Brassicales; family Brassicaceae; genus Kernera; species Kernera saxatilis. Next base: position 35,331 of record OVAY01000990.1, read on the forward strand.
CCTATTCTAATAGAGTCTTCGGGCTCTTTTGATGTAGAACTATTCAGTGGCATTGGGGGAGCCTGTTGTACCTGCATGAATCATATAAATGGAATATACCTTGGAATTTGGCTTGAATAGGCTCCATGAAGCTCGTCGGGCTTCTCCTGGTTCCAATTCGTCCTGTGTTTGTTCTGAGTTGTAGGAGTCCTCTAGTTCTTCATGTTCCTCTTCAGCAAGCTCTCCTACTTGATGTTCTTTCATGTCCTTGTACACGTTCTCTTGAAATCTCCTTGCTACGCGTCTCTCGGCTAGGTGCTTCACATGTTAGTTCTCTTGAGGATCCAGAGTGTTTGTACATGCATGGAGGTTATCTAAGGTAGAAGGACTTGAATATGAATGTATCTTACCTTACTCTAAGTGATCAGAAGGTTGGTTGAGCCTCAGCTTGCTAAATACTTCACTAAGCTCTTCATTCGGGTCAAGATTGATGCCCTCGATTTCTTTGAAATGGCTCGTGTTTTTCCACTTCTGCTTCGAGCGATCTCTTCTAAAGGTCCAGTACTTGAAGTTGGTATCTTGAAGGCTGGTTCTGAGGCTTCTAGATCATCCATGATGTCTTCAACAGCTAGGTTGAACCGTTTGTTGAGTTGTTTGGCCTTTGAACGCGTCATTGGTCCTTCTCTGACCTCAGGTACGGGGTTAGGTTCCTCAAGCTAAAAACCATGAGATTAAACTAACTCCTCCTACCTTGATAGGTAAAGCGAATCCAGAGGTGTACATGGACTAGGAGAGGCGCTTGGAGTACATCTTTGAGTGCTCTAGCTATGGAGAGAACAAGAAGGTGGCTGTAGCTGCTGCACAACTCACCGACAACGCCTTAGCGTGGTGGGACAGAACAGTAGCTAAGAGGAGAAAACAACGTTTCGGACCAGTCACCACTTGGAGTGACATGAAATACCTATTAAGGTTGAGGTATGTGCCTGAACACTATCATAGAGACTTACAAAAACGTTTTAGAAAATTGGTGCAGGGAACTCGGTCCGTAGAGGAGTATTTCGAAGAGTTTGAGAAGCTCATGAACTCTCTGAACAATAAGAATGAGTGATGCATCAAGAGATATGATATAGAAGAAGCTAAAGTTATAAGGAAGAGTATCTTTTAATTGTTTAGCATTCTTTGGGAGAACCTTCAACTATACTATCAAAAAGTTAAAACGGATAGTTGAATCTAGTAAAAAAGGTCATATACATATAAAAAACACAAGTCTATATCCTAAAAGAGGTAAGATTGTAACGTTATTGCTTAAGAAAAACAAGAATAAGTGAGGCGTCAAGAGATATGCTATAGGAGAAGCTAAAATTATAAGGAGAAGTATTTTTTAATTGTTAAGCATTCCTTAGGAGAAACATCAAATATCCAATCAAAAATATCAAACAGAGAGTTGAATCTAGTAAAAAATGTCATATACGAATCAAATACGCAAGTCTATAGTCCAAAAGAGGTAAGATTGGAATGTTATTGCTTAAGAACAATAAGAAAGAGTGATGCATCAAGAGATATGCTATAGGAAAAGCTAAAGTTATAAGGACAAGTATCTTTTAATTGTTTAGCATTCCTTGGATAAAACTTCAACTATACTACCAAAAAGTTCAAACGGGGAGTTGAATCTAGTAAAAAAACCATATACAGATCAAAAACATAAGTCTATAGCCTCAAAGAGGTAAGATTGTAATGTAATTGATTAAGAAAAACAAAAATAAGTGATGCGTCAAGAGATATGCTATAGGAGAAGGTAAAGTTACTAAAAGAACTACTCTTTATTTTTTTTAGAATTCCTTAGGGGGAACTTCAAAGATATACTATCAAAAAGACATAACGAGGAACTTAATCTAGTAGCAAATTTCATATACGGATAAACAACGCATGTCTATAACCCAAAAGAAGTTAGATTAGAATGTTAGTGCTTAAGAACAACAAGAATGAGTGTGGCGTCAAGAGATATGCTATAGGAGAAGCTAAAATTATAAGGTGAAGTATCTTTTAATTGTTAAGCAATCCTTGGGAAAAACATCAAATATAGTATCAAAAATATTAAACGGAGAGTTAAATCTAGTAAAAAATATCATATACGGATCAAACACAAGTCTATAGCCCAAAAGAGATAAGATTGTAATTTTATTGCATAAGAACCATAAGAAAAAAGTAATACCTGAAGAGATATGCTATAGGACAAGGTAAAGTTATGATGAGAAGTATCTTTTATTTGCTTAGCATTCTTTGGGAGAAACTTTAAATATATAATATTAAAATGACCAAACGGGGAACTGAATCTAGTAAAAAAGTTCATATAACGATAAAAAAAACGCAAGTATATTGTCCAAAAGAGGTACCACTGGAACGATATTGCTTATGAACAACAAGAATGAGTGATGCGCAAAGAGATAAACTATAGGAGAAGGTAAAATTATTATGAGAAGTATATTTTACTTGTTTAGCATTCCTGGGGAGAAACTTCAAATATATACTACCAAAAAGACTAAACGGGGAACTGAATATAGTAGAAAAGGTCATATACGGATAAAAAACGCAAGTCTATAGTCCAAAAGAGGTAAGATTGAAATGTTATTGCTTAAGAACAATAAGAATGAGTGATGCATCAAGAGATATGCTATAGAAGAAGCTAAAGTTATAAGTAGGAGTATCTTTTAATTGTTTAGCATTCCTTGGGAGAAACTTCAACTATACTATCAAAAAGTTTAAACGGGGAGTTGAATCTAGTAAAACAGGTGATGCGACTCAGATTTTTCCTAAGACCACTGTTGCAAGTGCACAACAGCGAAGTAGTACAAAGGGTTATCGAACCCAAGGGACTCTGAGGGCGTTGCACTAGGAGAATATGAGATTAATAAATAGCTAAGCCAATAATAAAAGAGGTTGGGACGAATCTAAGCAAGTAAAGTAAAAGCAAAAAACGTTTTAAGAAACTATTAAGGAAAACGCTAGGCATTCATGTTCATCGCAGAGAATCATAAACTATTAGTCTTAGGTCTATCAATAGGGATGTGGTTAAGCCACGTTCTTAACTCAAATTCACTTAACTTTAAAGTCTTTCCACTCNCCTCTATATCTCACTACCTAAAGGCTAAACTCTCGCATGTCGTTAGATAGATTGATACGCTTTATCATGAACATAATTCGATATGTTTAGTAAAGTTATAACTCAGCTCTCGTTGGTTATAACCCCTAGCTCATCTAGAATAGATCAGGCCACTTACTCGACTTTTGGAATGTAAACGCACCTAAGAACAGTAGCTAGGTGATCAAATTAGCTAACAGCAATAGAACCAAGACTAGACGAAGAACAATTGTGATAGCCCTGTATATTTGACCTTAGATCTAACAATCTATGAACTCTCTTTGAATTC
>OVAY01000991.1:0-38728 GCA_900406395.1 Kernera saxatilis
AAAAATTTAGATATATTAGAAGATTATCTCGAACCGACGGTTACCGGGTCATCGGGTCACGGGTTAATAGCGGTTTTTTCAGGATTTTATCGGGTTTTTAAACAGTCAATTTTAGTACTAGACCCGAACCGGATTGTTTAGCGGGTCATCGGTTTTACCGGTTCGACCGCGGATTCGGGTCGGACGTGAAAACATTGGGTATTGTGTGTCTGGTCAAAAACCATGTATAATTTAGTGGTGGATCTTCTTGGATATTTCATGTAAAACGCTAAAAAATAGTGCAGTTTCCAAGTGAAACTTCATGAGATTAAATATCAAAGGTAAGAAACACAACTACTTGAGAGACATTCTTAACATGAGATAAAATTGGATTAAGCGCAACAAATTTAATAATGGGACAATTGCGTAGAATGGCAAAATTGTTGACAAAAAGTACATCGAATGGCAAAGACAGCGACGCCTTGCATGGAATGGCAAACTCATATTTTTTGGACGAAAATGCCCTTACCCCACATCTCCCGCGATGCTGTAGCAGGCGTATGAAGTGACACAAACTTTTGAGTGATAAGTTGGTTTGTGTCAGTTAAAAGTATATTAAAAGAGCACGTTTCATTAAGAACTAAAATGCATTACTCGAGGAGATTGGACGTTTACCAACTGAAATTTAATTCTAATTGCTAATCTAGACGCAAAATTTTCAAACGTACACCATAAGACAATTTACAAAATAGTTTTTTTAAAACAGTTCGGGTAGAAGTTCTCCCAGGCGAGAAGATTGAAGGCGACTTTGAAGAGTGAAGTTTGTAACATAGGTGAGTTGTTGGTAACATCATCGGTGCTTGAAGGTAAAATATCATCCGTGTACATCGAGACGGATAACGGTGTTGAAACATTCATGGGATTGAGAGTGGGTAATGAAAGTGTTTACATGTTCGTGACATTTGTTGGTCAGATTGGAAAAAATTGTGGAATGACTGAAGAAACGCGTGAGCGTGGACGTACACATAATATGCAGTTGACAGTACCTAGTCCGTTGGATGATGAACTGTTATTAGCTCATTTGGAAGATACAGAGTTATTAAATGAAGACTACATAAAATTACGAACATCAAGATTATTGTACGTCAAAAATTAGTTAGACGATCATTTGGATGGTTTGCAACACATCCACATACCTTATATTCACATACACCATCATTTATGTACGCATATATTTAACTCATAGACGGTAGATATATTGTATTGGATGTATGTACATGACCATTGTACAGCGAAAACATAGTCGTACATCGACTTCATCAGAGATGGTTGACAAAATAACACAGCCAATGAAGATCTATACATAATTATAGTGTACATAATGTACGAATATTATTAATATACATTAAACACATTACTGTTACGATCATTTGGATGGTTTGCAACACATTCACCTACCTTATATTCACGTACACTATCATTTATGTACGCCATCATTTAATTCATAGATGGTAGATATATTGTATTGGGTGTATGTACATGACCATTGTACATCGAAGACATAGTCGTAGATCAACTCCATCAAAGATGGTTGACAAAATGACACACCTACCTTATATTCACGTACACCATCATTTATGTACGCATTTATTTAACTCATAGTCGGTAAATATATTGTATTGGGTGTATGTACATAACCATTGTACATCAAAGACATAGTCGTACATCGACTCCATCAGAGATGATTGACAAAATTACACACCCAAAAATATCCATACATAATTATTGTGTACATAATGTACGAATATTATTAATATACATTAAACACATTCCTGTTACGATCGTTTGGATGGTTTGCAACACATCCACCTATTTTCTATTCACGTACACCATCATTTATATATGTTATTATTTAATTCATAGATGATATATATATTGTATTGGGTGTATGTACATGACCATTGTACATCAAAATCATAGTCGTTCATCGACTCCATAAGAGATGGTTGAAAAAATGATACACCTAATAAAGATCTATACATAATTAAAATGTATATAGTGTACTATTATTATTAATATACATTAAACACATTCATGTTACAATCATTTGGATGGTTTGCAACACATTCACCTACTTTATATTCACGTACACCATCATTTATATATGCTATTATTTAATTCATAGATGATATATATATTGTATTGAGTGTATGTACATGACCATTGTACATCAAAGACATAGTCGTACATCGATTCCATAAGAGATGGTTGAAAAAATGATACACCTAATAAAGATCTATACATAATTAAAATGTATATAGTGTACTATTATTATTAATATACATTAAACACATTCATGTTACAATCATTTGGATGGTTTGCAACACATTCACCTACTTTATATTCACGTACACCATCATATATGTACGCATTTTATTTTTGCTTACATAATACCATCACATGTGTACTCTTTTCTTTTGAATCATTTACCTAATTCGTATGGTGTACATATGGTGGTGTATATATGGTATACGTTTGTAAATATCCAAACAATTACAAATATCGAAATTGTAAAATTACATATGGTTTATGTTCGTAATCTTTGTGTCGAGAATAACAATTTGCATTCAATATTAGTTGGTAGAAAACCATGACAATATACGACTAGGTAGGAGATCAGAACGTACACCGCTCATAGACGCTATACTCGCCTCCATCACTTACACTCTGATACATGAAATTAGATGTGGACAAAAATCAGCGAACAAATATGTACACAAAGAAGGGAGTACATGCTTACGCACAGAGACTAAGGTAAAATTACATTTAAATTCTCTTATACAGATCGAATACGTACACAAACCTTAGGATACATTAAAAAATCCGTAAGTGGAAAGAGGCCGGTGATGGTTACGATTTTAGGATGAAACGAAAGAAAAATAGGAATTGCTTGATAACGAGGAAGATAAAAACTTACCGGTGAATGGATTTCGAAGGATGTGATGGGTGTTGACGCGGCGGTGAACACAGAAGAAAGCAAACAAGTTCTGGGTTGAACCTATTAAGAAAAAAAATTTCATAAAGTAATCACAAAATCGACAGCGAAATCGAGAAAATAGTAGAAGTACTCTTTCTAATTTTGGTTAGTTACCTATGTCGGACTAAATATTTCCGACGAGAGGAAGCAAATTGGCGGGGAAGAGAGAGGCCGGTGAGAGGAAGCAGATCGACAGGGAAGAGAGAGGTGCGGGAGAAAACGTCACTTACGGTGATAAGAAGGCGAATGGCAGGATGGAGAAAAATATTCGCCGTCGATAACAATGAAAAGATAGTATTTGGTTAAAATGGGAAAAAAATTTAAACTGAATATTTTCTGAGTTGAGGTGAAGGGGGTTGAACTCTCCGCATGCGTGAATAAAATTAATCTTTTTAAAAAAATAAAAAGTCTGGGTTATGTCAGTCGGTGTACAAAAACCAAAGTGTTATACAAAATTAAAAAAAAACAGAGTTATTTTGGGTAAAAATTGCGAGAATGCCAAACCGCGCAAATATTTTTTGATTTTGCCATTTGGCGTGATTTCTTTCTGTTTCTGTGATTTTTTTGCAAATAACTTTTTAATAATATGGTTTGCAGAATTTAAAAAACCCATGTAGTCAAGAATACATAAACATCCAAAGATTGGAACTAGCATTAATTGCTTTTAATAAGCCTGTATAAGTTTGCCAGAAACTGTGTCGAAATAATTTTCTAATAAATGAAATCTACTTTATAAGAAAAAATCTACTTTGTATCATTGACGTATGTCAAAGTATATCTGTTACAAGAATTTAAAACAAAACAGACGCTGCCAAAATATCTGTACGTAAGTCCTCTAAAATCTAGTTTAAGCCCAAGTTTGTCTGGATTTGTCATCTATAATTTTCATACAAAAATTTCAATATATTTGAATTTCTTTGATTTAGTAATGTCAAAAGTATTATACACCTTTATGGATTTTTTTACATTTTTCATGTTCTTCTGGATATTATTTTATAAGTCACATGCTGCACACAATTAGCAACCCACATAACCGAGAGAGAGAAAGAGAAAGAGAGAGAGGATGGAAGAAGAGTTGAGAAACTTGATCAAGGTTTGGATGTCTGCCTTTATCTCCATATGTTACTGTCACTACATCTCTTCAAAAATCTCCAAAGGTTTTCTTCGTCTCCTCTCTCTTCTTCCCATCTTCATCCTCTTCCTTCTTCTTCCTCTCTTCCTCTCTTCTGTTCACTTCTGCGCCATCTCAGCTTTCTTCCTTTCATGGCTCGCAAACTTCAAGCTCCTTCTCTTCGCCTTTGATCAAGAACCTTTAAGTCCACTTCCTTCAAATCTCTCCCGTTTCTTCTGCTTCACTTGTTTCCCCATTAAAACAAATCAAAACACTTCAAATCGAATCTACAACAAACCTATGCCTAAATGGGTGCTTGCTTTCAAAGTTATGATCTTTTCCTTCTTATTACATCTCTACGTTAACAATTATCATAACAGTTTACCTCCGTTCGCTTTCTTGGCTATTTTCATCATCCATGTCTACCTGGAGACAGAACTTATCTTAGTCTCTGTCGGGGCCTTGCTCTCTACGCTTCTTGGTTGTAAAACCGAACCGGTCTTCAATGAGCCTTACTTAGCTACTTCTTTACAAGATTTCTGGAGTCGTAGATGGAACCTCATGGTCCCAACCGTTCTCCGTCCAGCCGTTCACATCCCGGTTCAGCGATTTAGCGCTCGGTTAATCGGTCCAAACATGGCTTTTTATGCTGGAGTGTTGGCCACGTTTATTGTCTCCGGGTTAATGCATGAGCTGATTTACTTTTATCTGATCCGTAAATCTCCAACTTGGGAAGTCACTTGTTTCTTTATGTTGCATGGAGTTGTAATCTCTTTGGAGATAGCCGCTAAGAGGATGCGGTTGTGTCCACCGGCGCATCGGGCTGTCTCGGGCCTTGTGGTTTTAGCGTTCGTGTTGGCTACGGCATGTTGGTTGTTTGCCCCTCAAGCGCTGAGAAATGATGTGCATAAGAGAGTGATAAGTGAATGTTTGTTTGTTATCGACGTTGTCAAAATGCAAGTTGTTCGCATTTTAATGTAACGTTTTATCATTTGAAGAAACGTTCCTTGTTATCCTCATCGTTATTATCGATAAAAGTTTAGGCCATACACTTGGGAAGTAGAGACAGGACAAAGCTGGAGCAATGAACTTTGTCATGTGTTACAAATTTGAACTCCGATCTTAATAAAAAAAATGGTTTTAGTTTAGATATATATGTCAAGAAACTAACCATATGGTCTAGTAGGTGGACGACTCACCATGGAATTGGGGAATCAAGTTTGAGTCATTTTACTACAATTCAATCATAGTTCAAATTAATATTTAAATGGTAACAATATCCGATTTTTTTCATATGCCCCCAAAATTAGTGTAAGATTCGGTATAGATAAAGCTTAGCCTAGATTGGTAAAAATGTAATATGAAAAGATCATTAAACAAATAAAAAATAAGCAAATTGGATTTTCAAGCAACATGTTATTAATTACACAGTGAACAAACCAATAAATAATTCAACTAAAAAGCTCCAAGATTAATGAATTTTCTTTTCAATTTTATAAATAAATTTTGGAACCATATAATGATTGAATATTAATGACTCTCTTGGTTTCATAGCAAATGTCATTTTATTATTTAATTTTTATGTCACAAAATACTACTTTTATACTTTTAGTGTAGATTGTAAAACAAAGTTCCAGTTTTATTCCTATTACTTTAATTCATTAATTAGACAAGAAAAGTTATATTGTGTATTTAATAGTTCCTTGTATGAAAATCATTAAAAAAAAATGCAGATGTTATTCTGAAAAATTATATGGTTAGTGTAAATTTGCAAAATCACAAACCATTCCGTCAGAAAGTTACCAATGAGAGCTTTTAATTGTTGACGGTTACGCATGATAAATGCGACCGTCCACATCTTTTATTTGGCCAACTAGACATAGGTTTTATTTTATCTTTAATTTTATTCAAGAAAATGTTTTAAATAAAAAATGAAATAAATGATTTTCTCCCGTTTTTCAATTGATATATCTTTGCTTTTTTTTTTTTTTGTTGCTTAATGAATATCATAAGCGACATCAGAAGCCGTTTTAATCAAACCAAAAGCTTTCTTTTCCTTATCTCGTGGAGAGTAGAGATGACTTTCCCATTAAAGTTGCTCAAGAAAGGGTGAGACAAAAACAGGTTCATATGTAGCTGGCAAATCAAATTTCCCCTATTTTCTATTTAGAACGTGTATGATTCATATCCGAGATTATTGTTAATAACCAAAACTAAGTCAAAACCTCGGTGATTGGGAAACAACAACAAAAAAACAAGATCTAGAGAGATGGAGGAAGAACTCAAGAACTTCATCAAGGTTTGGGTTTCTGCAATAATCTCCATATGTTATTGTTACTACTTATCAACCAGAATCAAAGCTGGAGTCTTTCGATTGCTCTCTGTTCTTCCTGTTTGTGCTCTGTTTCTTGTTCTTCCTCTGTTTTTCTCCTCTGTTCATTTCTCTGGCTCCATTGCATTTTTCCTCTCATGGCTTGCTAATTTCAAGCTCATACTCTTTGCCTTCGATCAAGGTCCTCTTTTCCCACTTCCCTCAAATCTCTCTCGATTCATCTGCTTCACTTGCTTTCCCATCAAGCCTCAAGAAAGCCCTAAATCTCAAAATCCATTGCCCAAATGGGTTTTCGCCATTAAAGTTGCAATCTTCGGTATGTTGTTACATATGTATGATTACAAACAATATATGTCTCCGAATGTGCTATTAATTCTCTATTCTCTGCACATATACTTGGAGCTTGAGATTCTCTTAATGCTCGTCAAAGTTTTGGTCTTTATCACTCTTGGGTGCGATCTAGAGCCACAGTCCAATGAACCATACTTAGCCACCTCTCTTCAAGACTTCTGGGGTCGACGGTGGAACCTCATGGTCCCGGCGATCCTCCGTCCGGCCGTCTACGTGCCAGTGCGACGAATCGCCGAACGGATGATGAACTCTGACCAGGCTCTGTTCTTGGGAGTTTTCGCCTCGTTCCTCGTCTCCGGTGCGGTTCACGAGCTGATATTCTTCTATATTAACCGTGAGATGCCTACAGGAGAGGTCACTTTGTTCTTTGTGTTACATGGAGTTTGCACGGCGGCGGAAGTGGCGGTGAAGAAGAGGCCGTTTGTGCGGCGGTGGAGGGTGAGTCCGATGGTTTCACGACTGCTCACGGTGGGGTTTGTAGTTGTAACGAGTGGTTGGTTGTTTTTCCCTCCTCTGATAAGGAGTCGCATGATCGAGAGACTCTCTAGCGAAGCCTTGTTGTCCATTGATTTCGTCAAGCGCAAGTTTTTATTTTTGGGTGATAAATCGCTGATTCTTGATTCATGATTTTTGTGTGTGTTTTAATAGCTGGATTAACAAATCATATTACTTTGTGGAATTTCAGAATAACACTACAGAGAGGTTATGTGATTAGTGGGTTTAGTAGATCATCTACTGTAGATGTCAAATCGTGGACTATGAAAATGGTCTTTGGTAATCATTTGGTGAAGATATTTGCATGCAGTGTTGCTTTAGCTTTAAACTTTCGATGCTTCAAACACCTTTCCATGTATAAAATAATGTTCTAACTCAATATGCTTAATCAAACACTACCGGGGAGGGAGGTTGTATTCAATTAAGAATTTGGAGTGATTTGAGTTTTAATGAGTTTTGAGATGATTTGGGTGAATTTTGATGAATTAGGAAATTTGTTATTAAAATTATATGAAATCTCACCTCAAACCATGAGATTTGGATCTTTATATTTTTATCTAAGAAATGACTTGAAATCTCACCTAAAATCATTCAAATAATTTCAAATCCACTACTTAAAATATTTTTAATAACAGTGGATTTAATAGTACATTTCCAAATCACTAATCCGATAATACTTGATTTTAAAAGATTTTTTAAAATTTATGTTTCAATAACAGTGAATTTATCATTTTAATACAAATCACTTCAAATTCCTCATTCAATACACTCCCCTAGATTGTTAACTAACTTGATCGCATTTTGATTATCTCGGTTGATAGCAACCGGTTTGGCATATACAAATCTTCAAAACCATATACTTTATATTCCGCTTTCGTGGTAGATATCAATATCATACACATCCGTTGTGTCTCCATATCATAAAACATAGTCCGAAGTTGATTTTTTTTGGTAATTTAAAAAAAAAAACAATAAAAAAATGTTGATTTTTTTCGGTAATCTAGATCTCCACCATCGTCGGCATGGAATAAGCTCCTTCCTTTGTCTTGAAAGTGATTGGACTGTGATGAAATATCCTCCTCCTTTTCCATGTAGTTAATTGAATTATTTACGGTAAATAATGGTTTTTTTTTTCCGTCATGGTGATGAAGACTAGAAAATGACTTCTCCTCTTAAGTGAATTCCTAAACATAGGGATAGGGAATATCAAATTAAAACACATGGATTTATGTTTTCTTAAGTCTATAGCTGGATTATCAATCATGTTACTTTTGCAGAATTTCAAAATAAAGCTAAAGAGAGATTATGTGATATTATAAGTGGGGTTAGTGGAAGTCAAATCTGTAGATCGTCTAGTCGTTGATCAAATGATTTAAATATTTTTAAACCACGTGTGGATTAGATAAACCGCAATGATTGAAATTGCGCAAATGAGATGCACATAGGAGGCATCCTCAGGATAAGACAGTAATTTTTTTTGTTTCTTTACCTCTTGTCCAATTAATTTTGATTCGTCTAACACAAGCAACCACTAAGATTAAACCTTCATCCAGGTTTGGATTTCTACATTAATCTCCCTAACTTAGCACCAAGAATCAAATATTGTGTTTTCGATTACTCTCTGTTATACACTATAGTGAAAGTAATTAAAATGTTTTTAATTGCTCCACTAAATCTAAATTTTTACAACTTAACCATATAAACACTTCGACCAAAAAAAAAAGAAGCCATAAACCCTAAATTTTAAACTCTTAACAAAAAATCGTCAAAACTCAAAAAAAATAAAACTAAATTTTAAATTGGAAAAATGGATTTTTAATTTTTGAAAAAGATTAGCCGCTTATTAATATAGAGAGAGATTACTGGTTCTGCTAATGATGTGTCCAAAATCAAATTGCTCGGTTATCTATATGATTTTATCTGATTATTTTAAGTGTATGTAAATAATAAAGTCAAAACCTCGGTGATTGGAAAAGAAAAAAAAAAGATCTACAGAGATGGAGGAAGAACTCAAGAACTTCATCAAGGTTTGGGTTTCTGCAATAATCTCCATATGTTATTGTTACTACTTATCAACCAGAATCAAAGCTGGAGTCTTTCGATTGCTCTCTGTTCTTCCTGTTTGTGCTCTGTTCCTTGTTCTTCCTCTGTTTTTCTCCTCTGTTCATTTCTCTGGCTCCCTTGCGTTTTTCCTCTCATGGCTTGCTAATTTCAAGCTCATACTCTTTGCCTTCGACCAAGGTCCTCTTTATCCAATTCCTCCTAATATCTTTCAATTCATTTCCTTCGCTTGCTTCCCCATCAAGCGTCAAAAACAATACCCTAAATCTCAAAATCAATTGCCCAAATGGGTTTTTGCCATTAAAGTTGCCATCTTTGGTGTGTTGTTACGTACGTATGATTACAAACAGCATCTGTCTCCGAGAGTGCTATTAGTTCTCTATTCTCTGCATATCTACTTGGAGTTTGAGATTCTCTTAGCTCCCTTGAAAGGGTTTCTCAGTATCATTCTTGGGTGCGACCTCGAGCCAGAATTCAACGAACCATACTTATCCACCTCTCTTCAAGACTTCTGGGGTCGCCGGTGGAACCTCATGGTCCCCGCGATCCTCCGGCAGGCGGTCTACCTCCCGGTGCGACGAACCACCGAACGGAAAATGAACTCCGATCAGGCTCTGTTCTTGGGAATGTTTGCCACTTTCCTTGTCTCCGGAGTGGTTCACGAGCTAATCTTCTTCTATTTTACCCGTGAATCGCCTACAGGAGAAGTCACTTGGTTCTTTGTGTTACATGGAGTTTGCTCTGCCGCGGAAGTAGCGGCGAAGAGGACGAGATTGGCGCGGCGGTGGAAGATGAGTCCGATGGTTTCACGACTGCTTACGGTGGGGTTTGTGGTTGTGACCGGTGGTTGGCTGTTTTTCCCTCAGCTTACAAGGAGTGGCATGATAGAGAGACTCTCTAACGAAGTCTTTTTGTCCATTGATTTCTTCAAGCACAATTTTTTTTCTTATTTTTGGATGAAAAATCGCTAAAATCATGGATTTATGTTTTCTATAGCTAAATTATCAAATCATATTACTTTTTCTGAATTTCCGAAGAAAACTAAAGAGAGATTCCGTGATCAACGGGTTTGGTAAATGTCAAATCGTGGTATCACCCACTCGATTATCCAATGATTAATAATATATTATTTGCAAATTAATTATAGATTAAAAAGATTTACTTTATTACTGATTTGAGAACCAACTACATTTTCTAAATTAATATAATGAAAAACTCCCGAAATCTTGATCCTTAAAAAAATAAATATAATGAGAGTTTTCATGACCGAAAAGAATATGTGTGACAGGCTGTATATATGAGCAGAAACATGTGACTAAAATAGGGAATGGATTGATTAGTCATTATAGAGTTTACGTGTGCATGAGGATACGATTCTTTGACTTAGTGCTTTTCACCGTATGATGGGAGCGAGACTAGAATTCTAAAGAAAAGCATTCTTGACGGATGAAATTTTCTGTTGTAAGAAAAACAAATTCTGTCAATTAGTGACCACGGATTTGTGATACAATTAATACTTTGTCATTATTCCATCGCCAAAAATACAACTCTAACGTTATTTTAAATGATAAATTTCGTAAATATTTATCGTTAAAATCCATTATTATAGTATGTCAAAAAAAAAAATCCATTCTTACATTAGATAAAAACAATTTTGAAAAAAATAAATAAAATTAAAATTCCACGTTAAACCAAACAATGTTTTTAACCTCTTGCTTTTTTTGTTTTTGGGGGGAAGGGGGGTAAACAACTCTTGCTATATTTGAAAAATCAAAATAATTTATGTTGTTAGTTTTTCGTTGAAGGCACATTGACCCACGCACATATTAACTCCATATGGGAAGAAAAGAGTCGGGTGCCTGAGAGATAGACCTAGAGCATTTCCATCGCTCTAAATCTCTTCAATTTTCTTAAATATTTAAATTTTAATATAATTAATTGTTTATTTAAATTTTAAATTATAAAAAGTTGAATCAATCGTATAAAGACAACTATTAAATGATTTTATCAAAGAATTCAATTTTTGAAAAACTTCTCTTAATATTTTATTATTATTTCTTATTTTGTAATTTTTGAGAATTCATATGAGAATTTGTAATTATTTTTTATTTTATAATTTTTGAGAATTCATGTGAATATCCCTTGATGAAGATGCTGGCTCTGTCACACTAAACTAAGGAGTCCTTGAGGCCAACTTTATTATGAAAGCTAAAAATATAATGTGTCCTCAAAACAATCTAACACTAAACTAAAAATTTACAAAAATGATCAATCACATATCGAAAATTTCTCAATATATATTGTATATATTTTTGTTTTCTTACAAAAATTTTTTTGGTAACAAATACAAATTAAACCCGCCAACCTACCGGCTCACTACCTTGATGGACCTCTGAAAGTTGTAATAAATTATCCTATTTAGTACTAGTGATCTTCTAGTACTGCGCATCAAATGATGTTACACGAAACCTCAATCCATCCTCGTCCTATGGACACATTTCTCACTATTTGTTGGTTCAAGATTTCCCAACCATTACTACTCAACACTCGATTGCTCAGCATCTACCCGATATTAATGGCTCTTCTTTGTATTAATTTACATCCCACCCACTATATGTGATCGATGTTGCCTCCATAAAACATTTAATTAACTATACTTTACCATTAAAAGACACACAAAACAGTTCGTTCTCAAAAAAAAAAAGACAAACAAAACAGTTGAACCCAACAAACAAATATATATATACAAACAAAACAAACAGTCAAGTTAAAACCTCGGTGATTGCCAAAAACTCTCTTTTTAAAAGGTTTACGTGTAATACTTTTTTCTTTTAGTTTTAGTATTAAGATTTATACCCAAAAAAAATAATTTACAGAAAATAAAAGTTTTACGTCTACCTACCTCATACTTACCTAGCAAAAGAAGTGGAACTTGTTACAAGGTTTGCAATACAACCCAAATACAATTCAAGAACATATATGCTTGAGAAGAGTCCTGCCGGGAAGGAGATTAGGCGGTTGTGCATCCATTGATTGGTCAAAGCTTGAACTTCATGCACAGACGAAGAGGTATTGGAGAAGATTCTTCAATTCCTCTCCCTCCAAAAAGTGTAGACAATGACTTGTAGTTCTTATTGTCCAGGAGTAGGTTGGTGAATCTTGAGTTAACCAATAGTTTTTCCGATGGAAAATACTACCGTTAACCCATGCCACCCATAGAGAGCCAGCATTCGTGAAATACTTAAAAAACAGTACATGCATTTGTAGTTTAATATGTAATTTTGATTTACAAAAAAGTTGAGTGGTATAAAGATCATAGTCAAAGCCTTTATGAAGTTGTAGAATGAACAATTATTCTGAGAATTCAATGTTTAAAACTTTAGAACCTTTAATCGATGTTCAGTAAAAATCGTGTCTTTTACTCAAATCTTCTAAACATCATTAGATGGTATAGACGGTGAACTAGTAATAGTGCCTTGTCTAAATTACTAAAACCATAAAGACGATAAGAAAAATCGTATAAAATTTTACCTTCTCCGCGACAAATATCGTATTTCAAGTTGGTTGTTTCCTGCGTTTCCAACGTTGTTGTAACACTGGTCGCGGCTGATTACACTGCCTCGAGGCTCGAGCGTTAAGAAACCGCGTAAGTGCTTAACTTGTTTTTATCTTTTTTTTTTTTTTGAAAATAAACTTGTTTTTATCTTTTGTCATCAATTAATTAAAAACTTATGCCTCACGGCAAAGAGTACAGACCAGGTTCTGATAAATTATAACTTGTTTGTTCGATTATAAATTGTTATACTAATAAAATATTAAATTCTAAACTTTTTGTGTTTTTTTGGTGCTAAAATTCGACTTTCTATAGGGACAGTTCAATATTAGATTTACATTTTAAGAAATGACTATAAATTATAATGTCCACAACAGACTGAACCTGAACCATTGACCAGTGTAGAATGATATATCTTTTGATTAACCAGTAGTAAACAATTCCACACTTAAAATAAACAATATCTAACAACATTTTATTTTAACTGAAATATTGAATCATAAAAAAAGGAAAGTACTAGATTCTCCAGAGCCATTTAACTACTCCACAACTGCCAATTTACTATATCCTTTAATGTGTAACAAACCACATTGTACCTTTTTTATTTTTGTGTGACATTGTACTTAGAGCATCTCCATTGGAAGTTTTTCAATGAATATTTCATTAAATTTTTTACATTTAAAAAAAATAATAATAAAAAAAGAGAGAGAGTGAGAATTGGTTCTAAATTTATAACCTTTGAGAAACTCATAAGAACCCGGACACATGCTTCTCTATCATTGGTTCAGATTTATTTTTGATAAATCAAATATTATATAATTTAAAAGATCAATTAAATAGTTTATATATTATTATTTTTTATTGTATTTTTTTTTTAAATTCATAAAATAAAATTCTCTATCTATCAAGTTCTATTATGCATGAGTTAAAATTATATTTTAATATTAATTTTAATTGATATCAATTAAGATTAATACAATAATATTAAATAATTATTTTTTTGATTAATATAATAATATTAGATATTAAAAAAAAAATCTGAGATTTTGAATACTAATTTTTTATGACATTTTGTTAAATATATATAAGTTTTTAAAATAACATATTTTCAAAAGATTAAAATTATATTAAAAAAATTAAAATTATGTTAAATGAGAAACTTTATGAATATCTCACCAATGGACATATAAATATACTAAAAAATTTTCCAAATAAAATATATTAAAATTATTAATATTAAATTGATGAGATAACCAACGAAGATGCCCTTATTAATTGCTCTCCCTCTGTGAACATTTCATTTTTCTATTGGAAACATCATTTAACCATTAACCATGGAGGAAGAACTCAAGATCTTCATCGTTGTATGGTTTTCTGCAATCATCTCAGTAACATATTGTTACTACTTACTATCAAAAATCAAAACCCGTCTTCTTCGAGTACTCTCTGTTCTTCCCGTTTGTGCTTTGTTTCTTGTTCTTCCTCTCTTCTTCTCCACTGTTCATTTCTCTTTCACCATAGCGTTTTTCCTCTCCGGTCTTGCAATTGCAAAGCTAATCCTCTTTGCGTTCGAAAAAGGTCCTCTTTTTCCAGTTCCTCCTAGTCTCCTCCGATTCATCTGCTTTGCTTGCTTTCCCATCAAGCTTCAGAAAAACCCTAACCCTAAAAATCTTAATCATTTCCCCAAGTGGGTTTTCGCCATTAAAGTTTTCATCTTTGGTTTGTTGTTACTACAAGTGTATGATTACAAACAATATCTACCTCAGAATGTCTTATTGGGTCTCTATTCTCTCCATATATACTTAGAGCTTGAGATTTCCTTAACCCTCGTTAAATTTCTCCTCACTATCACTCTTGGGTTCGACCTTGAGCCGCAATTCAGTGAACCATACTTAGCCACCTCTCTACATGACTTTTGGGGTCACCGTTGGAACGTCATGGTCTCGGAGATTCTCCGGCTTGCAGTGTACCTCCCCATACGGAAATGGCGAGTCAAGAGCTCCGAGTGGAGTCTGTTCTTAGGGATATTCGCCACATTCCTCGTCTCCGGTGTGGCTCACGAGATTCTCTACTTCTATTTGATGCACGAAAAGCCTACATGGGAGGTGAGTTGGTTCTTTGTGTTACATGGGGTTTGCACGGCAGCTGAAGTGGCGGTTAAGAGAAAGACAAAGTTTGTGCAGCGGTGGCCGGTAAATCCGGCGGTATCGAGGCTGCTCACGGTGGGGTTTGTGTTTTTGACCGGTGTTTGGCTGTTTTCCCCTCAGCCTATTAGGAACGGCTTGATGGAGAGGTTTATCAATGAAGAGTTGTTTTTAATCAATTTCTTTAAGCGCAAGTTAATTATTCTCTTAGGGTTATTTACGAGTCTTAAATAAGTTGCAAGTTGGATAGAATCACTGATGCACCAGATCGTTTTATGCAGTTCACCGTGATTCGACGAGTGTAATAATCCGTAAGAAGTCATAGTCTGTCCTATTGTTGTACCTTTTTTTAAGACGTTAATCGCGATTTAGTCTAGGGAGTCTAATTTCGGATCGCGAAATTTCAAAATCAAAGTAGTTTTGGGTGTGAAACTTTGGTTATGTGTAGTGTTTTAAAGTTTCGAGGAGGTTGTAGATCGTCCACCCATTTAATAAACTAGACACTCACATTAAAAATAACATGATTGGAGAATTCACATGTTTTGTAACAGTTAAATGAAGGATAAAACAGTGGAAAATATATTTAAGCCACCAGATTGCTATTTTCTTAATTTGCCTTTGATTTATTGCTATCGAATGCAATACTCAATGATTAATCCCTTGATCTAGGAGACAATTCTACTAAAACTATCAATCTAGCAACAGTATATTTTAGCTGAAATATTGATCATCAAAATGGAAAGTAGTAGAGCCATTAACTACCCAGCAACTGCCAAGTACTTTTTCCTTCCATGTGTAACAAACCACACATTTTACTTATTAATTGCTCGCCTATTTTTATAAGCTCCCTCTGTAAACATTCCTTTTATGTTTGTTTAGTGTTTGAATTATTGTTTGTTTTGCATAATTAATTAGTGCCTTAAAACCAAAAATGATTCACTTTAGTTTAATTCTCAATTTAGTATTTCCATCGTGTAGCCATATTTGTATACTTAGTGGTTACCGCGACATAATAACCGTTCACTTATATGTTAGTAAATCGAATTACAATTCGATCGTAACACAACTACACTTAAACTTAGAAATATTTTGTCTTACTTGTCAACCCCATTGTGAATAGATATGGATTGCATGGAAGTACTTAACGATTTGATTTTACTTGGAATTTAAGAACAAAATTTATGTTATATCGTAGATCCCACTTATTCCATTTATATTACGTACGAAAGAGAGACATCGGAACCAGCCTCAGAGAACAGAGCGTAGAAGCAAACTTGGTACGCACATGCTCTAACATTATATTTTGGGTATAGGGTTTAATTCATTCCAGTTACTTATTGTACACACAACAACCAACATTAATGAACGACATGTCGTACAAAAAACAACAAAGACCAAAAAAAAAAACCTTGTCCGAATCTTCTTCCCATCCATCGTGTAGCTGTACGAGCACATGCCCCTAATTTTCTATTTGTACACATGTTATCATTTATTCCGGTTACTTATTATTCACGCAACAACAAGGTTAAAACCTAGCTTAGTGATTGAAAAATTCCAGAAACGCAAAAAAAAGAAGAGAGTATAGATCTGACTGATGGAGGAAGAACTCAAGACCTTGATCAAAGTATGGGTTTCCGCAATGATCTGCGTATCTTACTGTTACTGCTTATCGTCAAGAATCAAAACTGGTGTTCCTCGATTACTCTCTGTTCTTCCCATTTGTGCTATCTTTCTTATTCTTCCTCTGTTTCTCTCCTCTATCCATTTCACTGTCTCCACTGCCCTATTCTTTTCAACGGTTGGCAATTCAAAGCTAATCCTCTTCTGCTTTGACCAAGGACCTCTTTACCCACTTCCCTCAAATCTCTTCAAATTCATATGTTTCACTTGCTTCCTAATCAAGCTTCAACAAAACCCTAAATCTCAAAACAATTTCCCAAAATGGGTTTACGCAGTAAAAGTGGCAATCTTTGGTGTGGTGTTACATGCGTATAAACAAAATCTGCCACCGATTCTACTATTGTGTCTCCATCCTCTGCATCTATACTTGGAGCTTGAGATTCTCTTAACACTCCTCAAAGTTTTGGTCGCTATCACTCTTGGGTGCGACCTCGAGCGACAATTCAACGAACCATACTTAGCCACATCTCTTCAAGATTTTTGGGGTCGCCGATGGAACCTCGAGGTCCCTGCCATTCTCCGGTCAGGAGTCTACAATCCTGTGCGGCGAGTGTGTGAATACGTAATGAGCTCTGATTTTGCAATGTTGATTGGTGTTTTTGTGACGTTTTTAGTGTCCGGTGTGGCTCACGAGGTGTTCTTCTTCTATATAACCCGTGAATGGCCTACAGGGGAAGTCACTTTGTTCTTTGTGTTACATGGAGTTTGCACGACAGTGGAAGTAGCGGTGAAGAGGATGGCCTTTGTGCGGCGGTGGCCGTTGAGACCGATGGTTTCACTGTTGCTCACGGTTGGGTTTGTGGTCGTGACAAGTGGTTGGCTGTTTTTTCCTCAGTTTATACGTAGTGGCGTGATGGAGAGACACGCCAATGAAACATTGTTGCTCATTGACCTTGTGAAAACGCAAGTTTTTCATTTTCTTTATCTATAATTATTTCGGAAAAAAATGTGTTGTTTGTGATTTCGAAAATCTTGTTGTTTGTGGTTTCTGATATCTATCAGAAAACCAAATTTGTATAACTGTTTTATGTGTTTAGTTTAGACAAATCTTAGAGAATAAGAGAAATTCATTCGTGTTGCGCTCTCCCATAAATACGGATCATCGCATTAATTAGTATCCAATCCAGAGTAACTCAATTACAGGTTTTGTTTGAAAAAGAAGCATCTGAATAGTCTCTTGATGAGGACGTAATATAATTAAGGGTTTCTTGATAAGTACGTTATCGAAGGGATTCTTGATGAGGACGTACGTAATCGATGGTTTTTTATTTATTTATGAGAAAGCTATATATAGAAGCTGAGAAAGCAAAAGAAATTAAACTATGAATACTTCAAATAAGTCTATCAAGACTATCAGAAAAAAATATGTAGTTGCGGGTCCATTGATGTGGAGCAACTGCAAACACTAAAGGGATTAAATTTGTAAATATTATACCGAAAATGTTTAGGTTATACAAAAATAAAAGTAGAGATATCAAAGCGGGTTTAAAACTTTTTGCGAGTTCTAACAAATTGTCGGACCATGGTCTTAGAAAACTAATCCTAACCTGCTTCTCCTTTTTTCTCCTAAAATTTTTTAGCTAAAATATTGTCGGACCATGGTCCCTCGTGCGGTGACTCTGTAAAGGCTGGATGAACTCCGATTGGGCTAAGTTCTTGACGGTTTTGGAGACGTTCATCCTCTCTAAAGGGATTAAGAAGAACTCCATTGTAGTGGAGGTTCATCGTCTCTAGTGTGGCTCACGAGGTGTTTCTCTTCACTTTGACATTTGAGACTACTCACGGTGGTTTTGTGGGCCAACATGATTTTTATATATTTTGGTTGCATGGAAAAAAAAAAAAAAAACCAAATCGAAGTGTCCAAGTCCAACTCCAACGATACATAAAGCTTTCAAAACTATCTATGGCCATGGATGTGCATTTATCGGATCAGAAGGAGAGCAAGAAGGACACTAGAGCCAGCCTCAGAAGATAGAACGTAGACGCAAACCTTGTTCTTCATTGTCTATAACCTGTAAAAACCCACATACCCTAGTTTTCCATTTGGTCCAATGTTTAATTCATTCCAGTTACTTTTTACCAAGTTGGAGGAAGAAACCTTGTTTGTGATTTTGGAAATCTTGTCGTTTGTGGTTTCTGATAGGGGTGGGCATTCGGTTATCGGTTCAGTTCGGTTCGGTTCGAGTTATTTGGGTTTCGGTTTTTTCGGGTTCTAAAAAATAGGTTCCATTCGGGATTAAATTATATCTCGGTTCGGTTTCAGTTTCAGTTTTTATTCGGTTCGGTTTTAGACCAAAAATTATATTTAAAAATAATAATTAATTAATAGTATAGATTTTAGTATATTTAAATATATTTTTTCTATATATCTAACTAATAATATTAGTTTATTATAGATTTTTAGTATATTTAAATGTATTTTCTTATATATTGAATTAAAAGTTTTAATATATTTCAGTTTTTTGTATGTTTTGAAACTAAAAATATTAAGTTTTAATAAATTTCGGTTTATTCGGGTAATTCCGTTCGGTTTTATGAAATTCGAATTCGGTTCGGTTTGGTTCGGGTAATTCGATGTATAATTTTCTATTTCATTCGGATTATTTTTTAATTCGGTTCGGGTTCGGATTCGAAAAATTCAGTTCGGTTCAGTTCGGGAATTTTGCCAACCCCTAGTTTCTGATATCAATTAGAAAACCAAATTTGTATAACTGTTTTATGTGTTTCTATAATTCTATAACTTAAATAATGCACTTTAGTTTTACCATTGACACATGTAATAACCTCAGCAACAATTTTCATACATGCATCCAACTTTTTATTATAAATTTATTTAAAAATTTCTTCTAAATATAAAGTTTCAAATGGACAGTTGGAACATGTCCTCTTTTTCTTTTTCCTTTTTTTCCAAAACAGTTAATGGATTTCCCAAAATGGGCCTTCGTTCACCTAACCCAAGTAAAGATTGCAAGGAAAATAATCTCCACTCCTTTAAGACGACGTCGCATAAGTAATAAAGTCAAGGGGTCAAGACTCGCTGGCCCATACGGAGTCTTTCGTTAACTTAGCCTCTACAACACAAAAAACGGACAGAAATCAAGGCAGGTAAGAAATCCGTGAGTGTCCTGAGATTCATTTCAGTTTCATCGCCGATTTCATCGTGGCCGAAGGTAGTTGCTTCAATTCGATAATCTACGTCCAGAATTTTATCGGATTTGAGCTCAATTTTACAAATTTTTGTTTGATTTCAAAGTTAGGGTTTCTCGTTCCATTTTGGGATTTCGATTTTTCAATTGTACAAATGAGCTTCAATTATATCGTTCTTCCCTCGTATGCAATTCATTGACATCTCAAGCTTGCGAATTGATACCTGATTCGATTTTGTTTCTGTGTTATGGGCTTGAATTAAGATGTTGAAGTTCTCTTTTTGTTTGATCGGACCATTAAAATGTGTTGATGTATTTCTGGGTTTCTTTCTAAAACGTGCCCAAATAAAGTTTTTGTTTCGAACCGAATCTCAATAGCTTCAAAAATCATTATTAAGTCTGCATTTTTTCAATTATGTTGAAATTCTAGAAAATTAAAGATCTTTCCTTTTTCATTTGTTGATCAACAGTTAATTGTGAATAACTTGCCTTGTTGGGTATGGCCACTGAGGCGTTTGTGAAACCTGTGGTACCAAATGGTCATGACGGGTACGAGGATGATGATGAAGATGAAATGCCTTTAGTTTTCAAGAGAAACAGTAATACTGTATCTACCTCAAACCATTCAAAGCCTAATAATGCTCAGAGAAACTCGCCTATTGGTTCCACCAAATCCCCACCACCAATGAGGTCTCCTTTAACAAGCCCGAATAGATCAGCTTCGTCCGTCAGAAGTTCAATGATGAAACCGTCGTTACCCTCATCTTCATCTGTTAACCGTTCGACGGTGAAGTCACCATTGCGGGATGATAGATCCGTTGTTGCTAAGGAGAGGAACGGTTTGGGGAAAGCTCCATCTGTGTCTAAAAGTGATGATGAGGATTCTGAGGATGATAAGCCCTTGAGCGCCAGGCTTAAAGTGGATTCTAATCAGCTTTCCAAACAGCCAAGCTCTTCTGGGCGTGGTAGTTCTCAGCTACCAGTACAAAAGAGCAACAGGAGGCCTCAGGGAGTGAAGGATAACAATAAAAAGAAAGATTTGGATGAGAAAGTTCCCATGTCCTCAACGGTTCAGACAAAAACCGGTGAGAGTACATCAAGTAGCAAGCCTGTTCATAACGAACAAAAGAGACCTTTGGTTAACAATATCAACCGGAATGGTTTAAAACCTAAGATTGAAGGGCAGAGTTCTCAGGCACCTGCAAAGAGACCTCTTGAGAAGGGAAGTTCTTCGAATCAATCTTCTATTAAGAGGCCGAAGCTGTCAGAGCCAGCTAGACCATTGAAAATTGAGCAAAGTTCACAGAATGCAGCTACGCCAGATAACAAAGGAAAGAATCTGGATGCATCAAAGCCGTTGAGAGCTAACCAAGTAACTGTTAAAGAAGATAACTCAGATGATGATGATCATGTCCCTATTGCCTCGAGGATAAGGCCAGATTCCTCAAATAACAAATCATCATCCGTGAAGCCAAATGCTAGTAAAATGATATCTTCGTCATCCAGAGCGATACCTAAGAAGCCCAACAAATGGGTGAAAGATTCTAAATATTCGAAATCTTCGAAGTCATTACCTTCTGGAGATGGGCAAAAGAAATGGAAAACACTAGAGCACAATGGTGTTATTTTTCCACCTCCATATAAAAGTCACGGGGTTAAGATATTGTATCAGGGAAAGCCAGTTGACTTAACTCCTGAACAAGAAGAGGTCCTTTCTCTGTCTTTTTTCTGTGTCTCTGTCCCATGATAGATTTTTTTTTTTGGCTTACTATCTGCAGTTGTTGACTTTCATTTCATGGGCAACTGTTTTTTGATGCTTTCTCATAGTTCAGTGGTGAGCTGATAATATCGTCATTTCTATCGGCAGGTTGCCACTATGTTTGCAGTGATGAGAGAAACGGAATATTACAATAAACCAAAGTTCAGAGAGAATTTCTGGAATGATTGGCGGAAACTACTTGGAAAGAACCATGTGATTAGAAATTTAGATGATTGTGACTTCAGTCCCATATATGAATGGTATATGCAGGAGAAGGAGACAAAGAAACAAATGAGTGCAGAAGTAAATAATCACTTTCTAATAAGATAAAGTTCGTTAGTATGCTATCCCGATGAAGCTGTTGTTGATAATACTATAATGCTAATGATGTGCAGGAGAAAAGGATTTTGAAAGAGGAGAAATTAGCGCAGGAGGAGAAATACATGTGGGCTGTTCTTGATGGTGTCAGAGAGAAGGTAATTTTCTTTTTGTTGATAGAAATCTATCTCCAGCTTCTCAGAATTTGCTAACCATAATTTGCAACAATTGCAGGTTGGAAATTTTAGAGTTGAGCCCCCGGGGTTGTTTCGAGGCCGGGGAGAACATCCCAAGGTTTTTGCTGCATTTTCTTTACATTATCCATGAACTATATATTCTGTCGTCCACATCAAACTTAGAACAGTTTTCTGTCTTCTTCCCCCCAACTTCCATAGTTGTTTCTCATTTTAGTGATTCTCTATTCTGCATTATTATTTTCCAGATGGGGAAACTGAAAAAGCGGATTCGTCCTTGTGATATTACAATCAACATCGGTAAAGAGGCACCTATTCCAGAATGCCCTATCCCTGGTGAAAGGTCTATTTTTTTTAGGTGTTTCCCTTTGAGAAAGACACATTGGTTGTTTTTCTATGACCTGATTCTAAGAATGCTGTTTCTTTCAGATGGAAAGAAGTTAAGCATGACAATACTGTCACCTGGCTTGCTTTCTGGAATGATCCTATCAATCCAAAAGAGTTCAAGTATGTATTCTTGGCAGCTAGCAGTGCGTTAAAGGGACAAAGCGACAAGGAGAAGTATGAGAAAGCGAGGAAGCTACATGTAATGAGCTTCTGATTCCGCTAAAGCTTTTGCGTAAACCGTCCTGCTTTCCCTTTACTTATCAGCAACCTATTATCTGTTTGCAGAACCATATAGGGAGTATTAGAGCAGCATACACCAAAGATTTTACTAACAAAGATGTGACAAAGCGGCAAATAGCGGTCGCTACGTATCTCATTGATAAGCTAGCCCTTAGGGCTGGAAATGAGAAGGTAACTTCTTTAATGAAAGAGATCCTCCTCTTGTTTATTCATTTTTTCTTTGTTTATAAGAGATCAATACTCCATAAAACCCCACTTTTTATTCATAGAACCTATTTCTGTAATTGCAGTCAATTTTCTCATATTTTCCTTTCCTCGTCTTCATATTTTTTGTTGTATAGGACGATGATGAGGCAGATACTGTTGGCTGTTGTACATTAAAAGTAGGAAACGTGGAGTGTATTCCCCCAAATAAGTTAAAGGTATATATCCGATCTCCACTCCACATGAACAAAATTGACTGTGTAATGTATCTGCAAGAATTCTAAAATGCCTGGCTTATTGATTGTTTTGTTCAACAAGGCTTTTTTTAGTTGCATATTATAGTGACTTATGGTATCCGCTTTGGCATTTTCAGTTTGACTTCCTCGGTAAAGACTCTATTCAGTATGTAAACACAGTTGAGGTTGAGCCTCCGGTTTATAGGGCAATTGGGCAGTTCCAAGCGGGTTAGTTAATAATTAAATCGGTTATCTGATTGTATACTTGACCTTTGGAAACTGGTTTAGTGACTTTAAGTTTTGTCTTCAATCCAGGAAAATCGAAAACCGATGATCTCTTTGATGAGCTAGATACTTCAAAACTCAATGCTCATCTTAAGGAACTTATGCCTGGTCTCACAGCCAAAGTCTTCCGTACATATAATGCATCCATCACATTGGATGCAATGGTATGTTGTCAATCTTTTTTGCACCGTTTTAAAAAAAAAAAATTTGTGTATGCTTGGCCAATCTTAGTAAATACTTATTTATGTATCGATTTGAAACCTAGTGATACAAGATGAGAACATAAATTTATCAATTGCCACATCCTAATGATATAGATTTTCTTTTCCATCCTCTGGATTATTTTTTTCTTTACTTAAGCCGTTTTCCGATTGGATGTTATGACAGTTGAGTAAAGAAACAAGAGATGGCGACGTTCCTGAAAAAGTGGTGGTTTATCAGCAAGCAAACAAAGAGGTAATGACGATTAATCTCTACCATTTTCATAGATAATTTAGAGAATGTGGTTGTCTTTAATTTTTTTGGTTAGGTGGCTATCATTTGTAACCATCAACGTACTGTCTCAAAATCTCACGGAGCACAAATCGAGAAGCTGGCTGTGAAAATAGAAGAACTAAGGGTAAAATATAAGCAAATCCAATTAGCTTTGATCAAAATACAAAATTCAACTTTCTCAGTCTCATGATCTTTGTATTTCTCTGCAGGAGCAAATAAAAGAGCTGAATATTGATCTCGACCGGGCTAAGAAAGGAAGAACACCATTAATGGGATCTGATGGAAAGAGAAAGAGGAACTTAACACCTGAAGCGTAAAAACCTCTCTTCACACGCATTATTTATATCGCATAAACATTTCTTTAGTTTAACTTTTTCTTTGGAAAACAGATTGGAGAAGAAGATNCTTTAGTTTAACTTCCTCTTTGGAAAACAGATTGGAGAAGAAGATAATGCAAACGAATGGTAAGATCGAGAAGATGGAAAGAGATATGCAAACGAAGGAAGATATGAAAACCGTGGCATTGGGCACATCCAAGATCAATTACATGGATCCTAGGATCACTGTCGCATGGTGCAAACGACACGATGTCCCCATTGAGAAGGTATGTAAAAAAGCTTCAACAAAGTCAGAGATTTTTTGCAACACTTGAAATTTACTTATTTTTTCTATCGCAGATATTTAACAAGTCTCTTCTGGCTAAGTTCGCTTGGGCAATGGACGTTGATCCTGAGTTCAGATTCTGTTTAAGCGAATAAAGAATACATCTTCGTTTGAGGCCAGATTCACCTAACCATTCACCATACATTTACAGAGATAGAGAGAGAAAAGAGAGAGTTAAAAAGAGTAGAAGAATGAATGAAACAAGACCTGTAAAAGAGGGTTCTTCTTTCTTAATAGTAAACCAAAGACTAATTTGTTGGATGTTTTTATAGGAAAAAACAGTTACAATTTTTTACTCAATAAAATAATTCTGGTTTACTCAATTAAAAAAAAAAGAGAATTCAGATTAATAAAATAGGAATAATTGATGTAAAAAAAAATAGTAATAATTATGAGCAAGGAAAAAAACCGTGTAAGAGATTAATTTTCCTTTTATCTGTGATTTTGTCAACAAAATTGTTTACTTAAATACTGTTGCTTCACAATTTAGCAAATTAACCGACGATGAATCAAATATAGCGGTAAGAGTTAAAAGGAAAAAAAAAGTCTCAATAAAAAAAGTTTATGGCGGTAAAATAAAAGATTTAGCGGGACTCAATACGGCGTCGTGAAGAAAACAAAACCCTCAAGCGGTAGAATAGAACTCTCTAATCTATAGAGAGTCTCCTTATGCCTTAGTCTCTGCGGCGTCTGGAAAAGAGAAACCCACCATTGCAGAAGAGAGGACAGAGAAACGGAGGAGATAGGCTTCGCTCGACAATTTCTTCAATCTCTGGAAGAAGGTAGCTTCTTCAATCCCACGTTTACCCTCCATAAATTCGATTCGAATCAGCTCAGTTTTCACCATTACCCATTTATAGCAAAAATTAGGGTTTTGCGTGGGGATTTGGTATTCCCTGTGCACCGGATTCTTCAATTTGGTGTTGTTAACCAATTATGGGTTCATCTAATCAAGATGTAATCTCTTTTTAGTCCTAAATTGTGTTTCTTACTTACGTAGAGAAACATGGGCGTTAAATCCTTTGCAATGCGTGAATAAATATATATATGTCAAAATGTTGTTTCTTGAGTTTAAGGTTTCCCTCTCCATGAATCTCAGTACTCATTCACTGTAGTGCAATCATTATGCTGCTCGTCGTAATGGTGTTTGTTTGCCTTTCTTAGGAAAGCTCTGACATTTCTTTGTGTTTGTTTTTTTTGCGTTGTTTGTCAGAAGCTGGTCTGAGTCCTTGTCAACGCTGTTCCATTGGGTATGGCCACCGAAACTGTTTCAAAACCTGGGATGGAAAATGGGTATGAAGACGACGATGATGACAAGCCTTTAGTATTCAAGAGGAAAAGTACTGTTGGTTCTAATTCGAATCAATCAAAACCCAATCCTCAGGGAAACAAGGCAGTTCCTTCCACCAAGGTATTGCCTATGAGATCTCCAGTGACTAGCCCAAATGGAACCACTTCTTCGATGAAATCCTCAATGCCATCATGTTCTTCTAAGGCTTCACCAGTGAAGTCACCATTGCGGAACGATACTCCCTCTACTGTTAAGGATAGGAACCAGTCACATAAAGATCAGTCTGAATGTAAAAAAGAGCGTGAGGATTCTGAGGATAATAGCCCTTTAAGTTTCATACTATCTGGGAAATCGAGTCGGCTAAATAAAGGGCCAACCTCTTCGCGGCAGGTTTCTTCACTGCAACCAGAAAAAAAGAACAGTGGCGATCGACCTCTTGATAGCACAAATAGAATCATAAAAGATGAGTCAGATGATGAAACTCCAATCTCATCAATGCTTAAAAAGAAGATTGGTAGTGGGATGCCAGGTAGCAAACAAGTCTGTAATGATGAAAAGAAACCTTTGGCTAAAAAGTTGCATCAGAATGGTTCCGCACTTAAGAATGTAGAGCCGAATTGTAAGGTATTGGGTAAGAGACCTATGGAGAATAAGAGTTCTGCAGATCAATCTTCCTTGAAGAAGCTCAAGGTATCAGCTTCACCTACTTCAGTGAAAATGAAACAAGATTCTGTTAAAACCGAGAGCTTAGATGGTAAGGCAAGGGATTTGGTTTCACCTAAACAAATGAAAGCTAGACAATTATCTACCAGAGAAAATAGTACTGATGATGATGATGATACTCCAATATCCAAGAGACTCAAATCAGATTCCTCCAACAGTAAAATATCATCTGCAAAGCCTAAAGCAGTGAAACTAAATTCAAGTTCATCAGCTGCAAAGCGAAAAGTAACAAAAGTGGTTTCTCCTCCGTCCAAGAAAGTGACCAAAAACTCCAAGAAAGTAATGAAGAATTCAAAATATTCCACGTCTTCGAAATCTTTACCTTCCTCTAGTGATGGGCAAAAGAAATGGACTACCTTGGTGCACAACGGGGTAGTTTTTCCACCTTTGTACAAGCCTCACGGCATTAAGATTTTGTACAAAGGGAAACCAGTTGACCTAACAACTGAACAAGAAGAGGTTGCCCTCTCCATCCATGCCCTCAATCTTACTGATTTGTTTCTTAAGTTTTTTTTCGTCCATCTCAATATCTGAAATGCTTTGCTTATGTCATTCCAATAAACCATCATTATCCATGCTGATGATATGTTGCTGATATACAGGTTGCAACAATGTTTGCAGTGATGAAAGAGACGGACTACTATAATAAACCTCAATTTAGGAAGAATTTCTGGAACGACTGGCGAGCACTTCTTGGGAAGAAACATGTCATACAGAAGCTGGATGATTGTGATTTTACTCCCATATATGAATGGCATCTGGAAGAGAAAGAGAAGAAGAAACAAGTAAGTGCAGAGGTAAGTAAAAAGAGTAACTTATATTTTGCTTGGTTCCTTGCTTCCCTCATATAGTTCTATCTTTAGTACTCATTCATATTGCATTTGGGTTGTTTGCTTACAAAGATACTGATCCTAGTTGATGTTATCTTATTTCTAAGATGAATGGTGTATCTCTTTCGAATTTGTCAGTGGACTTGGTTTGCTTATTGTTAATTTTTTTTAAGGAGAGACGGCATATCAAAATTTAGTTGGCATGGTGCAGGAGAAAAAAGCTTTGAAAGAGGAGAAACGGAAGCTCGAGGAGAAATATACGTGGGCCATCGTTGACGGTGTCAAAGAGAATGTATGTTTCCCCATTGCATCGTATTGTTCCCGAAGCAGAGTTCCTCACTCAGACAATTGTTTATCTTTCAGGTTGGTAATTTCAGAGTTGAACCTCCTGCGCTATTCAGAGGCCGTGGAGAACATCCTAAGGTGATTTTTGTCTCTTAGAGACTTATCATTGTAAACAACATATGCTGATGTTGTGGGTTTGGGTGCTTCAATTAAGGCATGATCTATCTGTTTTCTCATTCAAAACCCCTCTACTGTCTGTGTTTTTCAGATGGGAAAATTAAAGAGGCGTATCCATCCATCTGACATCACCATAAATATAGGGAAAAGTGCTCCTATTCCAGAATGTCCAATCCCTGGTGAAAGGTCTTGATTTGTCCATGGTTTTACCCCAAAATAGAAAAGTATTATATAATGATCTTACTAACCCATGGAAGGTGTGACTTTGCAGATGGAAAGAAGTAAAGCATGATAACACAGTCACCTGGCTAGCTTTCTGGAATGATCCTATTACCCCGAGTCAATTCAAGTATGTATTTTTGGCAGCTAGCAGTGCCTTGAAAGGGCAGAGCGACAAGGAGAAGTATGAGAAAGCCAGGAATCTTACGGTAGTTACCTTTCATTTTGATGAATCGTGTGCTTAGTCTATCATTGTTTCTCCTTTCTAGCAACACAATTTTTTTGACTGCAGCACCACATAGACGATATAAGAGCAACTTACACCAAGAACTTTACCGCTAAGGATGTTACAAAGAGGCAAATTGCTGTGGCTACCTATCTAATTGATAAATTGGCGCTTAGGGCTGGAAATGAGAAGGTAAATTTTGAACTAATATGTTGCAAATTGGAAAAGGAGATATAAAGCAAATGATTTCTAGCAAATAATTGACCTGTAAGCAGAAAGTTTTCTGAAGAAATCTCGTTTTTTCTTTCTTGATGGGTAGGATGATGATGAGGCTGACACTGTTGGTTGTTGCACATTAAAAGTTGGAAATGTGGAGTGTATTCCTCCAAATAAAATAAAGGTATTACTTTATCCTGGAAGTTTTATGCTGGTTTCATATTACGAGAATACACTAGTGAAGGTGAACAAAGTGTTTAATCCTGGGCGGAAGACTTATAATCTCACACATTTCCCCCTTTCTTCATATGTATCCAGTTTGATTTTCTCGGTAAAGATTCAATTCAGTATGTGAACACTGTCGAGGTTGAGCCTCCTGTTTACAAGGCCATTGGACAGTTCCAGGCTGGTGAGATATGGACTTGACATTGTATTTCACAGGTTATTTTTTTTTTCGTGAATGAGCCAAATAACTGGCTTTTTTTGCCCCATTCAGGAAAATCCAAAGCGGATGATCTTTTTGATGAGTTAGACACAAATAAACTGAATGCTCATCTTAAGGAGCTTGTACCTGGTCTCACAGCTAAAGTGTTCCGTACATATAATGCTTCCATCACTTTGGATAAAATGGTATGTTCAAAATCTTGGATCGTTTGGGTATTTCGTTTACACTGGATTTATGTTGCTATACAATTTAGTCATAGGTACCCAATTACATGTATTCATATTTTCTCCACTGTCTTCCTTTACATTTTTCACAACTATGTTCCGTTTTGTTGTGTATGACAACAGTTGAGTCAAGAAACCAGAGATGGCGATGTTAATCAGAAAGTAGTAGTTTATCAGCAAGCAAACAAAGAGGTAAAAGATTGTTCATTCTCCTGGCGATTTCTAGTTCTGTACATAACCCATGTGTAAGTTCATGAAATATTCTGGTTCACACTCTTTCAGGTTGCCATAATCTGTAATCATCAGCGTACTGTTTCGAAGTCACATGGTGCACAAATCGAAAAATTGACTGGGAAAATAGAAGAACTCAGGGTAAAAAAAAAACTTTCTGTAAGCTTTTGATAACTTTTTGGAAGTTCTCTGCTTTTCTTCTCGATTCATTATACGCCTTGTGTTTGTTTATTTGAATTCTGCAGGAGGGTCTTAAAGAGCTCAGAACTAATCTTGACCGGGCTAAAAAGGGAAAACCACCATTGGCAGGTTCCGATGGAAAGAAGATTAGAAACTTAGATCCAAACGCGTAACATAACCTTCCCTCTTACTTCTGGAAAGACTTGTCGAGATATATACAACTCGTCTGTAACATTTATACGCCCTGTGAATGTTTTATTGCAGGTGGGAGAAGAAGATTGCTCAACAGAACGTTAAGATCGAGAAGATGGAACGAGACATGCATACAAAGGAGGACTTGAAAACCGTGGCGCTGGGCACATCTAAGATCAATTACCTGGATCCTAGGATCACCGTCGCATGGTGCAAACGTCATGAAGTACCAATTGAAAAGGTAAAAGCTGTTTTTTAGAAACAAACTCTCAAGATGGTTCTCTTCTGAACAAAAGAAACTCAAAAGTTGTTTCTTATTATAGATATTCACCAAGTCCCTTCTGGCGAAGTTCGCGTGGGCGATGGATGCAGAACCCGACTTTAGATTCTCGTTATTGCCTGAGGTATAGAGAAAGCTTTCTGAGTTGGAGCAAGTATAATTCTGACGCCATTGGAGAGCAAATGAGCTGAATAAGTTAGGAGCAAAGAGAAAACCGGCCTTCCTATTCATCATACTCCTTTGTTTACAAATTCTAGCTGTTTCATTAGTTATGTAACTTATTGGTATTTACCATGACTTGAATGTTATGTTACTTTTTACATGATTAAAGAAATAGAAAATTGGAAGAAAATAAAAACTACAGAGTTTTCGTTTTTCATACAATGACTTATGAGCTAGCTTGTCGTTATTATGGTCACGTGTTTACAAATCACAACATAACGGTAATACAAAGCATATAAAAATTGTAGTTGTTTTCTTTCATGTAGACAATGTAGATATGAAATTATAGAAGCTTATTTTTCCTTTTAAGCGAAGTTTATATATAAATAAAGCCAAAGAAAAGAAAAACAAGTAAAATTAAATAATAACGGTGTTTGACTTGAAGTTGAACCTAACATTTGAAGATAAAATTGGATTGGCCTATTTTGCCCTCACAAAATCTTGAACTCGCACGGATCCAAATTCAGATCACCGGATTCGTACGAAGAACACACCATCGTCCTCCTCCCCTCCTCCAAGAGGAGCTTTCATTTCAATCTGTGAGATCTCAGACACTTTCTCCTCTCGCGTATCTTTCTCGCCGCCCGAGTTTTGGATCGGATTGTATCGATCGCGTTGAGGTTATTGTACCCTAAATCACGTGTAATTCTCGTCGCAGGAAATCTCTGTCAGATCAGGATCAAACATGGGTTTCCTTGTAACAACCCTAATCTTCGTCGTCGTTGGGATCATTGCGTCCTTATGCGCTAGAATCTGCTGCAACAGAGGTCCCTCCACGAATCTGTATGTTCCTTTGCTGCCCCCTTCATTTCTTTTGATTTGCACTTGATATTTTGATTTGGTTTCCCAATGTTGGGTAATAATTGGCCGTGGCTTACGGTTAGCTTGATTGCTGCGTCAGTATTAGTGGGCAATTAGATTAGTTGCCTAGGATTTGATGTCGTGTGAATCTCTCAATCTTTCTAGTGAAGATCGAATAGCTGGAATCAATAGTTTCTTACTCCTGGAATTGAGAATGGGAAGATGAAATATCATGATTCATTGACTTTTGAACAATCTCCAATTTCTTGGAATTGCATCCTTGCTGTGACAATATCTGCAACAAACACGAATAATGAGTACTGTCACAATTGCAGTTTTGTGCTCTGGAAATTCAGAATCTCTTATCATTGCCTTTACTGTTCTTCTTTATTTTCCGTCAAGCAAAAAGCCTTGTTTTTTGATCAGTCTTCCTTATTTCTGTGCTGCTTTGCTTTGACTAAGATTTTGTAACCATGTTTTGCATGCTGTAAATATCTTATCTTTGTTTGTCTGATTCAGGCTACATCTTACCTTGGTTATTACTGCGACGGTCTGCTGTTGGATGATGTAAGTTTTTGTTTGAAACACTCTTTCTGTTGCCTTCTAGCCACCGGCTTGCATTTTATAGCCATTGCTCCTCCTTTGCTGTGAATGGGGACAATCATGTGTTTCTTCGTCCTTAATTTTTCTCGGTACCAAAAGACCTGTTTTCGTTTCCTCTCCTTAGTCCATAAACCATCGAAAGAGATCAATCCTATTTGTTTACCTCCATTTTCCTGTGGATAAAACAACATATCTGCAACAAAGTAATCAACAGTTCTAGTAGTGGGAAACTAACTTGTAACTGAACTCATGAACATTGGTCTTTCAGCGTTCTTTCGGTGTCTATATATCGAGTTTGATTCTATGTTGCTTGCTTGGTCACATTTTCTTACTTTTATCTCTTAACTATGGTAGGTGGGCAATTGTATATATTGCACAGATGAATCCTCTGATTGTCCCAATCCTAAGCGAAGTAGAGTAGAATCCTCTACTCAGAAAAAGAACCGATTGTCCCTCAAACTAGAAAAAAGTTATGCGCAAAGTGAGTAATACCGGGTTGCTAGCTTCTATCCGATCCTTTTGTATCTTCAATCTTTAAACGGGTTTTCCTGTCTGTAATTCTTATCTTGGTGTGAACAAATCAAACACTTTTGGCCTCTTTACTATTGAAATTTTCTTTGTATTCGCTTCTCATTCTATTCACAAAACAGCTGAGATACTCAAGAGACTCCCAGACTGTATTGTTGATGAAACAATGTCTTGACAGGTTTACACCTGACGAAATTATCCATTTTTATTCGTTCTTTGATCATATAATCTTGGTTTCTGATGTTGCAATTTTCAATTTGTTCTTTTATTATCATAACTGCGGCAATTTTTATGAGACGGCGTCGTTTAGGTGAGTTTGAGGCTTGAGCAAGAGAAACGAGAAGGGTCCACTCGATCTCTTTAGCTTTCCTTTGTGAGAGCCAACACTGAACTCTTGATATTTTCTTCGTCGACACTAAAACCCTAAAACAACCATCTTTTTTTGTCTTTTGTTTCTCTCTTTCTTCTCTGAAAACCAGAGGAAGTAAACAAAATGGCGATTATTCCGTTGGCGCAGCTTAATGAGCTAACGATCTCTTCCTCGTCTTCTTCCTTTCTTGCGAAATCGATATCCCATTCGTTGCATAGTAGTTGCTTTTGCGCAAGTACCAGAATCAGTAAATTCGGTGGCGGCTTCTCAAAACGAAGAGGCGATTCGAGGTCTAAGCCGGTGCGGCTGAGATGCTCCTTCTCTCCGATGGAGTCTGCGAGGATTAAGGTGGTTGGTGTCGGTGGTGGTGGTAACAATGCCGTCAATCGGATGATTTCCAGCGGTTTGCAGGTCACATTTTCAATCTCTTGCTCTCCTCGAAGAAAGAAACAATGAACTTCACTTGATGTTTTGCTTCGATTTGATATGGAAATTCCCATTTTTGGGTGTTTTAGTTGTAATTGATTTCTCCTGTGTCCAGAGTGTTGATTTCTATGCGATAAACACGGACTCTCAAGCTCTGTTACAGTCTTCTGCTGAGAACCCACTTCAAATTGGAGAGCTTCTAACTCGTGGCCTTGGTTAGTCTCTCAACAGAGAAGAAACTTATCCTTATTTGCAAAGATGTTGTGTTGAGTTTTGGCACTCGAATCAAATCAACAAACAAACTCGCTTCTCTGTTACTTGAGCTAACAGGTACTGGTGGAAACCCGCTTCTTGGAGAACAAGCTGCAGAAGAATCAAAAGATGCAATTGCTAATGCTCTTAAAGGATCAGACCTTGTTTTCATAACTGCTGGTATGGGTGGTGGCACAGGGTCTGGTGCTGCACCTGTGGTAGCTCAGATATCGAAGGAGGCTGGTTATTTGACTGTTGGTGTTGTTACCTATCCGTTTAGCTTCGAAGGACGTAAAAGATCTTTGCAGGTAATGTGTTGACACCGTTTCCTGTTGGATTGGTTTAACTCTCAAGTTTTGTTATGGATCCATTCCTGATTTTGTTGTTTTTTCTCTAGGCACTGGAAGCCATTGAAAAGCTGCAGAAGAACGTTGATACCCTTATCGTGATTCCAAATGATCGTCTGTTAGATATTGCTGATGAACAGACACCTCTTCAGGACGCTTTTCTTCTTGCAGATGATGTTTTACGCCAAGGAGTACAAGGAATCTCAGATATTATTACTGTGAGTCTGTGTACTGTAAAGCTTAACAAGCTGGTTGATGAATGCTCACTGATTAATCCCCAAAGAAAGATCCTGAGGAGACAGTATCTATTGTTCTTTTTCAGATACCTGGACTGGTCAATGTAGATTTTGCGGATGTGAAGGCGGTTATGAAAGATTCTGGAACTGCAATGCTTGGGGTAGGTGTTTCTTCCAGCAAGAACCGGGCAGAAGAAGCTGCTGAACAAGCCACTTTGGCTCCATTGATCGGATCATCCATACAATCAGCTACTGGTGTCGTCTACAACATCACCGGTGGAAAAGACATTACTTTGCAGGAAGTGAACCGAGTATCTCAGGTGTGGGAATCTTGATTGCTTCAATTGGGTACATACCATATCACAATGCACAGTCTTGTCATGTTTTTTCGGGGTTTTTGCAGGTCGTGACAAGTTTGGCAGACCCATCGGCCAACATCATATTTGGAGCTGTTGTGGATGATCGGTACACGGGAGAAATTCATGTAACGATAATCGCGACGGGCTTCTCACAGTCTTTCCAGAAGACACTTCTGACTGATCCAAGAGCAGCTAAACTCCTCGACAAAATGGGCTCATCAGGTCAACAAGAGAACAAAGGAATCTCTCTGCCTCACCAGAAGCAGTCTCCAGCAACTATCTCCACCAAATCATCTTCTCCCCGTAGACTTTTCTTCTAGTATTGTTTTTTTCTGAAAGCAATATCAAAAATGTAACGATCTTCAGGCTCAAATATCAATTACTTTTGAGTTTTCTCCAAATTGTCTCTAAATCAATACTAACATTTCAATCTCTTATTATGCTAACCTACTGTAAAATTGATTTCCTGAGTTATGTAAATTGAATTCTGCATGTGTTTGCTTCGGTAATAATTGGAAGATGGAAAACTTCCAACTCTTAAAGCTAAACAACTCAAATCCGTTATACTATAATTTGTTTACCGTTTAAATTCGGTCTGCAGTTCTAAAACCAAAAAAATTGAAACCAAACTAAACCAAAAGTGATCGTATCCTTCTGTGTTTCAATCAGTGGGGTTTCGAAAGATCCAGTCTCTTCTTTCACAAACTTTTTTTCTTTTTTTCATTTTGTAAAAGTAGGCATTACACACAAAAGAGAGAAAGAAACAAAAGCTTTTCAGAAAACAGGATACTTTCAAACGGACCCCTTTATAAGGAATGTGTAGACTACTAGACTTCTTGCTCTGCATTTTACAATCTAAATACCGATGATGATTTGACCAAACAAACAAAAAAAAAGACCGATGATTATGGGAAGTTTTCTTGCTCTGCAATGAGGGAGAAAAATCAATGCTGAGATCCAGTTTCTGTTTTCACCGTTTTGCGTCTCACAGGAAATAATCAGGTGCAGGTTTCTTAGCTGGAGCTGCTCTAGATTCCTGCATCCATAGTCATATTACGTCAGACAAATCAAGCCGGAATTTGGACAGGAAGTTGCCTAGGTCAGGTTCTTTCTTACTTGTTGGGCCGCATCGAAGACTCGAAACTCCTTATTTAGATTCTCATCGAGCTCTAGAATTGCGGCTACATTACCGCATCTGGATCACATTCAAGCAGAAGTAACATGAACACTCAAGCCAAAGGAAATAAGATCACAAGATTAAGGTTCTGAGCATCTAATTATTACCTGTAACAGTAATTTGGGGCAGACCAAACAGTGACTATCTGGTTATTGAACATCCATTTGTAACCTTCCATAACTAGCTGATGAGCTCGGCATATGTAATCAATGTTGTTTGTGTGGTTAAAAGACGTTACAACGCTGCCGCCAAAAAGGTATCCGGCACCACGGGGACTCAACCCCCAGCCATCGACAATATCTTCTGGATCAGACCATAGAAGATCACACATGGCACCATCATGTGGTACTTCTTGCTTTCGATCAATCGTCCTGATCTGCCAAAAGAAATGTATGAACGGACTAGTCAGTTATATCCTTATAGCTAAAACCTTCGGATTATATCAGCACTTTCTCAACCTGGTCTAGAGTCATAATAGCTGGAGACAGACCTCCATGAACACAAAATATCTTGTTCTCGACAAGAGCTGAAAGACTTCAAGAAATTAAAAGATAGGAAGTTTTTGTTACATTAACCGAATTATTAGTAAGAATTATTAGTAACACTGAGCTCAAAAACCAAAGCCTTAAGGGAGCCATATTTGTACCTCAAGTAGTCAAAGATATCTGTGCAGTATCTCCAGACATTTACGGAGCCATATTTACGCAGGCACTCGTCATAAAATCCATATACCTACAAAAAGCGGACTCTATAATAGTCTGAACAAATATACACACACATCAAAGTTTTCTAAAAAGACTGCACTCACCTGTGTAATTTGCCGGCTCTCATGGTTCCCTCTAATGAGAGTTATACGGTCTGGATATCTAACCTGAGAATATAAATAGTAATCAGCTTGAGGGAATATAGAACCCATTTGGAGAGAAGACTGTTGTGCTATTTATTTACCTTGAGAGCTAGAAGAAGTAGAAATGTCTCAACTGAATAAAAACCTCGATCAACAAAATCTCCAAGAAATAAATAATTCGTCTTAGGGCAATCACCCCCGACTTTGAAAAGCTCTTTCATGTCATAGAATTGTCCATGGATGTCACCACATATCTGTTCCCAGGGAAACAAAAAAAGGACAAAAAATCTAAGTATAAGTCAATTAGCAAGACTTTCAAATGATAGAACAAAAAATAGTTATCTACTCTTTGCAGACAGCAATTTTACTCTCCATGGAATCTATAAGCTTGTAAAGATAGGCAACAGAGAAAGTTCATCAGCTGGATCCTACAAATTACCACTCCACTCAAAGAAACAATTGTTTCAATCTTTTAGTTAACAATGTATTCCGAAGATTTCGCATCCCTAAAACATAGGAACCAAAATTCGTACATAATTTCAAAAACCATTATCTGCTAAACCATCCACAACCCCCTAATTTATTCATAAACATTTCTAATTCCGAATCCAAACCAACTACAACTGTTCTGAGTCGCATTATGACCAAAATCCCAGAACCCAATTTCAATTTCCTCAGACTTCTCAACTCACAAGCTTTGACTTTCCTGGTTCTCTCTAAAACTCAATCTTCAAACATAGATAGAGATCAAATTCCGAAGCTTGGATCGAGAAAAAATAGGGTAAGCAAAGACTTACAGTGACTGGAGCATCGACTCTTTGAACATTGCTCTCTTCAACGAGAATTTCCATAGCTTTGAGGCAAAGAGCCTTCACTTCCGATTCCTTCAAAGGTTCGCAGCGTTTAAGCTGCTCTATCTGCTGGT
The DNA here is from genome assembly GCA_900406395.1 of Kernera saxatilis. Taxonomy (NCBI): domain Eukaryota; kingdom Viridiplantae; phylum Streptophyta; class Magnoliopsida; order Brassicales; family Brassicaceae; genus Kernera; species Kernera saxatilis. Next base: position 37,283 of record OVAY01000991.1, read on the forward strand.
CCAGGTCTGACATTTTCTCTGTCCCTTTCTCTTCTTCCTCTGCCTCTTTCTCCACAAAAGAAAAAAAAAACAATTTCGAAATCAAACGAAATTTAAGAATCCCTTGTCAAAATCTGGATTAAGAAAATCGTGTTCTTCCCCAGGAGAGGCTTTGCTCCTCTCCGAAGGGGTGTTTTTCCCCAACTCTCTTTCTTGCTTTCTTTTTTCTCTCTCTCTCTCTCCTTCGCTCTGTTTTAATATTTTGTTTTGAATCCGTTCCCTCTATTTTCATGAAATTCCATTTTCGCCGCGAATGTTTTCAGACTATAGTCTCAGCCCATATTCCTTAATTTGGGCCACATGACTTTAAACTAAAACTATTTGCCCAAACATAACTAGGCTCAATTAGAATCAGCCCTCCGGAAATATCCACCACGTGCCAAGAATGCGTGGACAATACTTGCCGAAATTCAATTAAGGCAGGCTTAAAGCTTGTGCGACACGAAAAGAAGAAGCTATTGATGGCTTAAGTAAGTTAATTCGGTTGACAAACAAAAAAATTAAGTAAAGTGCAATCAGAACTGAAGTAGATTGCTTAGGTTATGTTAAATCGAAGTACTGAGTACAATGTGTGACGATTACAGTGTGAGATTTTTTGCGAAGTTGTTATGTAGTTGCATGTATAAAAGCTATAAATAAACTATGATCGAAAACTATAAAATTTAGAGATATTAAAAGAACGAAAACTAGATCAAGAATGACATTTATAACAAATCACTGTATTTAAATTTTTATAAGAATAATCAACAGACAACAATGGTGTAGTGAAATTGATCATCTATATATGCTTTAACAATTAGAGAAAAAAAAAGAAGTAGATATTTAACATTGATACCAACAAAAAAAAAAGTAGATATAGGTCAAAGTCAAAGTAAATAAAGCAAAAGTGTAGAATGTTGAGAATCGAAGAAAAGACTCTCTCCTTTTTGACCTAAAAGGACTTCCTTTTTATTTTATTTTTTTAAATTGCAAAAGAACTTTGGAAACCCCCGTTTTTCTTAAAGTTTGGTGAGCATTTAATTTTCAGTTAAGAGAGTAAAAAAACCGTAATGCGCAAGAAGAGAAGCCATACACAATCTGTGGTCGATGTCTTCGGGTAAGAAACATATCTTTTGGTGTGTTAAATTGCGAATTAATCAATTAAACTAACCGTTAATCGTTTTGTTTTCTTCTACTGAAGTAATGAGCAAGAGTACATTACAAATATTTCAATAAATTGTCCAATAATCACAAGCCGACATAGACTATATATTATATAGATTGACTAGAGTGTGATCCGCGCTACGCGCGGAATGTAATTTACTGTTTAAAAATTGTTGTTGTTTAAAAGAGTGTGATTCCACCCAGTTTTTTAGTGGGTAACAAAAATTATAAGCAATTACAAAATAGTGCAAAGATGTAAGTGAA
>OVAY01000992.1:0-21502 GCA_900406395.1 Kernera saxatilis
CGCTTATAATATACTAACCGCACTTCTCCCGCATGATGCGTTTCTTTCAACAGTACCGCACTTATACCGTACCGCATATTTGTCCCGTATCGCCCAAACTGCTGTCACCATTCGGAGCCTTAATGTTAGTTGAAGTGACACCTACATCAACCATGTTTGGTGTTTCAATTTTTTTTGTAAGCTAATGATTTCCTTATAAATGTTACCAAACTTTTATTTGTTTTATTATTAAACTATCTATCTGATGTTTAATGATTAACCTAAACAGGAGAAAACATAGATAGGACGTCCTCGCTAGGTAACACCAATAGTATTTTGACTTTGGAGATAATGAAAATGTATTTGTAATACTACAAAAAAAAAGAGAATAATATCAAAATATCTCTCTCTTTGGACAGTTTATTCCTCCAGTATGTATGTCAATTGTAGTCCATTAGTTTTAACATATTTTGTCAAGTCTGATCAATGTTTACTCATGAGTGTAAACTTAACAGCCAGTATCATTATGTGAATCAGTCTAGTCACATTGACAAATTATAGACATTCAATTTTATTAAGCTGGTCTAAAAATAGTTGAAGGGATGTTTTTGGATAGAAAGTTTTTGGACCAGCCTCTTCTTTTTAATATAATTAGGAGATTACGGACCGAGGTCCGACTAATCTTCTCGGGATGAATGTAGCCGTCGAATAGCTCATTCACTGGATTTTTTAATGGGTTTAAAACATGAAACCATTTCGACTGACCAATAACAGAATTTGATAATTTCACGTTTAAAAAGATTCGATCCCTGATTTAGTCCAACATGTCAAATTTTTTGTAATTGAGAATCACTACACCACCATGGTTAATTTTGATTCCTTTCGTCAATTGGATTTTAGACCGGTAATATTTGTTTTGTCTTAAGATCATATAATAAGATATGGTTCCTTATAATAATTTTATGCTGAGAAATGAATTATATGAGATATATCCCGTTGGTCATTAAACTTGCTCTTTCTCTGATACAGCTTTTCACCCTGACTAGAAAATCAAATTGATATGCCAGCTTGACGCAACTAATTGACTAGAAACTAAAATAGATTCATATGTAGGATATATATATATATTTATGTACATGATCTTGTGATCATGTGGTAAAAGGATGGATCTGGGACACCAACATATTTCAGTTTCGATCCACCTGCTGCGTAAAACTATAACACATTGTTCCTGGACACCTACACGGATATGTGTCCATGCTTTCGGATCCATTTGCATATCTGAAGAGAACAATTTATCTGTGGGCTGCACCTCTCCCAGGAGATTAGTATGGACTCCTCCATAGATCTGGGATTTACACATGAGTTATAAAAAAAAAAATATATATATATATATATATTTCTGTCTTGATATATACATAAAAGGTAATATGTGTACAATGCCAAAAATGAACATGTAAAAAGTAAAAACAAACAAAGTTTTGTTGGTGTGGCACAGTGGATACTGGCTACTGGCTAGGCTCTACGAGTACGAGTACGATTAGGAAATTCACGGGATTTTTTGGACTTTGTCCAATTTTTCGCCAAGTATAAAATTAGGGAAAAAAAGAACATTCAAATTGATATTGGAAAACTTCAATGTAGTTGTAATGTTATATATACCAACAGGACCACAGCCATCTACGTCCATAATAACTCCAAAATTATAGAAAGAAAAACTGTGATAATAATTGATAGTGGATGCTGTCATATATATAATTAGATATCGTCGTAGAAATTTACTTATCAAGAGTTATTTAAAATATGTTATATTTTCATGTAGCTATATATTTTATGTATGTCTATTTATATTTTCATATATATATATATATGTATGTGAAAATTTGTTCTGATTCTCACAACTATAAATTTGTGAAATTTGATTTATATATTCCGAAAATTTACCATTATTTAGATTTTTTAAACCGTATCGAAGTGAATATTACATATATTTCTGTCCAGTCAGTATCAACAACAAGTCTCAGCGCAAAGGCTAAGTGGTCAGGTAAGTGCAGCATGAAGACGTGCACCCACTCTCATCTTTAAAATCAAAATTTAATGCATGAAAATATTCATTGGATAAAATGGATAATCTCTACATTGTTCCGTGAATTTTGCCATTTTTATTTTATTTTATTTGTTCTCTACCAATTGTGCCCCACTAAAAAATTCATTTGCATTGGCCACTGCTCTACACGTAGCATTACGAGTTTGCAAAGGCTGTTCGTTGGGGACCTCTCTTTCCTCTTCCTTACTACTTCTCTATATATACTTATGTATTGTCTACCTCACATTTTTGCTCCAAACTCTGAAATTTTCAGTTTCTCTCTATAATATTTCTCTTCTCCCATTTTCCTAAACTAATGGATAACACCAACTGTCGTCTTCGTCGCCGTCGCAGTCCTAACCAAACCAAGTTCACTCTACATGACTCCGAAGGTCTCTGTGTAATTTAGTTAGTATCTGATCGTTCTTCCAATTTTGTATACTCATCTATTTTTTTGCACAAACAAAAAAAACTCATCTATTTAACCTGTCTACGTTAAATTATTTTATCATGTGTTTCATTGATTTTTGGTTGAATAAAACTAACTAAAATGCAGAAGTGAGTAGTATCGAATGGGAGTATGTCAGTATGACGGAACAAGAAGAAGATCTCATCTTTCGAATGTACAGACTTGTCGGTAATAGGTAACATTTTTTTTTATTTTTTTATAATGGGTATAATAGGTAACATTTTCTTCTTCTGTTTATATATTTCTCTTCGTTCCAAGTAAAATTTTAAATTCTTGACCTAATTCTATCTATATAATATGTTTTTGTGTGTGTGTGTGTGTGAGTGTGATTTTAGGTATGTATAACGTGAAGATATTTATTACGGGAAGCAATGACGTCCACAAGGCCCACAGTATTTTTTTTTTTTTATGTATAACGTGAAGATATTTAAGATATATTTTTTTTGTTACAGATTTTTAAAGATACACGATATATTTATACACACTTTATATCAAATTATGAACCTAATTTGTCAAATGATTCCTCGTGCCCTTTTTCAAACCAATAACCAATAACTATTTCTAATAGTATTAACAAAAAAAAAAAACTATTTCTAATAGTATTAACAAAAAAAAAAAACTATTTCTAATAGTAAATATTTTTACCAAAAAGAAAATTCGTTTACCAGTCTAATAACATTAATTACACTATATAACAAGTTTTCAAAAATCTTAAAATTTATTTTTTTTTGTCAAAACTGATGATACAGATTTTACCACATAATTATTGACCTTTTTATGTTAATGTTCGAGCAAATTAAGTATATATATATCTTCCAAAGATGCTTGGCTAGCTCATAACTGTTTAACTTTACATGAATTTTAATACATTGAAGTAAATTATACTTTTTCGGATTCATAATAATTGTTGTTTTAGAACTTATTTAATACTTCTAAACAAAATTTCAGTTTTATCTCTATTAAGTCAGAAAATTATAATGAAATGGGATTTTGATAATATGTTGGTAATAATTGAATAATATCAGGTGGGATTTAATAGCAGGAAGAGTGGTGGGACGTGAGGCAAAGGAGATAGAAAGATATTGGATAATGAGAAGTGCGATAATTTCTCCAACAAACGACGCCAACTCCATTCTCTAAAGTAATCTCCATGTTTTTCTATTTCTCCTCCTCAATTTCGTTTATGATGGACAAGAAAAGCTTTAAATTGTTGATCGAGTGGAACAAAATTTCAATGTGTTTTTTCTTCTCATCATATATGTTTGAGAAATTTGGTGTTTTGACCTAAAATCCTAGAGTGAAATTAGGCAAATAACATAAGTTTTTTCTTTTTCTTTTAAACTGTTCAAATGACCCCTTCATTTGACACTCACTCACGCTAACCTTCTCTATCTATTTCTCTCTCTCTTTCTTTCAGTCTTATTTAATAATTTTTATTTGATAAATAAAGTCTTATTTAATAATTGAATCATATAAACATTTATATATACTTATATATATACATATTTTCCCCATATGTTATGATTTAGATTATAAAAGATGGACACAAATTATTCCATACAATCCTAGCATGTTACACAAAAAATGTAGGATAACATGTTATATACACATAACATGGTGTGTTACGTAATATACACATAAAACAGAAACAAATTATTCGCTCCAATCGTAGAATGTTATAACGAATATATAGAATAACATATTACATACCATATTATAAATGTTATATACCTTCTCCTACCCTTTTTCATAGTTGTTAATTTGTTATGGTAATGATTCATCATAACTGTCTTTAAAGTAATATTTACCATAGCTAAACTGTATCACTACAAAAACTGTCAAATATTTAATAGTTACATAGAATCGTACTAATTGGTTGTCCAAGTTATGTCAATTTCTACAAGTTGTGTCACTCGTTTTGTTCCAACTATACCGGTCGTAACTCGTTCAGAAAATAAAACAAAAAAATTGAAAGAAAGAAAGCATAATAAATTCACAATGTAGATAAACGCAAACATTTTAAGCCTATATAGAGTAGCAAAGAGAGAAGAATATTCTTACAATTTGATTACAGTGAAACTTGGCGTTTCCCATTCTGATAATACTCTGATGTTATAATCATTCATCTTCTATGTGAAATTTCTTCTCCACCTCTATTATTGTTCCTTCTCCTCCACCTCTTCGAGTTGTGCTAAAGATCAATTTAAGGCTTAGCAAACAATAACGATGGAAAGTTTATTTATAACCAAAATGGACTTCAGGTAATTAAACTAATGTAGCTTCAAGACGTTTTTGGTAATCCGGAATCATCGATCATCCTTGACTCACCCAATACATTCTTCTGCATTACCACATCGACAATTACGAAAGCCAAGTCTGAATTCCGTAACCATTTAGCTTACATGATACAAATGGCTAATCACAAGGAATTCGATGCGACCTAAGAACACAATACAAGCACATCCTATCATCTAAAAAAAAAAAAGTATTTCAGAATAAACTATATGTCTAACAAAAACGGCAATGAATCTTAGAATACCTAGAGATCAAAAAGGAAGAAATATCATCATAAAAAATAGTAAAGAGTGAACAATTTCTACCTGATGTTTCAGGTCCTTTGTCCTTCATATCAGTTGTGTTAGCAGCTTCCATAACTAGGGGTTACTTTTCTTGAAAAAGAAACTGCGATTTTTAGTTTAAAATTCTGACAAAAAAAAAAAAAGATTTCAAATATATAACATTCAGTACGTACCTAACTATAATTGAAATCGTAATAAAAAAAATTAACTCGTTAACTTCTTTTTAGGACTATATATAGATTATATATGATTCTTTATGGCCTTTCACGCTGAGGAAATGATATACTTCATTATTCATATACACTAACTAGAGATCTCTTTGAGGCAACTTTAGTCTTTAACCTTGACTAGAAAAGAAATTGATATTCATTATCACTGAGGCGATTAATTGACTAGACAGAAGTTTCGTCAGTTTCTTATAGGAGTTGTTAACAGACAAAAAAAAAACATGATTGTTATCTGTAAGGCATACGTGGAATGCCAAAAATGAATTTTTAAAAAAGGTACAAGAAAATAGAAGTTTCGTTGGTGGGGGCACTGCATGTGGCTACTGGCTACGCTCTACAACTATGATTACGACCCAACATCACTGTATCACAGCACAAAATTAACACGGTTTTAGGACTTTATAACTCAAAGTTGAAAATTAGGAAAAAGTAATCTGAAATGATATTGGAAAAGTTAATATATCTAATCGGTCTGGTGATATTTGAAGGGATCGAGCTATTGCGTAAACTCGTTCTACTCCCTATTTGACCATCGTTGAAAACAAATAGTACATATGTTATGAGTTTTGGTCCGAATGTTTTATATGATGTGTTTGTATCTAACGAATTTGCACATCCGATTATACCTTAAATTACCCAAATTATATATAAAAAGGTTAATATATTTTCAGAGGCGTCGTTGACCAAAAAAAAAAAAAATTTCACAGGCGTCTGGTTACGTTAAAAAATTCCGTATAATGATTGATATTGGATGCTGTGATATTAATTACAACTTGTAGGATCACGTGATGTTCCTCACTCGAATTTTACGCTTTGCTAGTGATAAAAAAATAAAATTTACACTTGTCATTTTAGTGACTTGATTCACAAATTATGTTAAACTTTGAATGTTTCTACAATTTGAAAAAAGAAAAAAATCAAAGGATTCGCACCAGTAAAGTGATCCATCAAACGACGTTCAAATGGTGAAAATTTTCCATGTATTTTTGGGTAAGAAATTGAGATTCTACCAGATGCAGATCTTTACTGCCTGTGACCATATGCAGAACAAATCTTGAATGAGTTCATTCTTCTCTATCATATTAATGACTCAGAAATTATTAGGATAACACTGCCTTGTCTAAAACCGTGCTCTCAATCTTCACTCTTAGTTTATGGTAATGATTCAATCATCGCTGTCTTTGGAGTAATATTTACCAAACCAAAAAGAAGATTCATTATTAAATAGTTAAGCAGAATCGTACTAATTGGTTGTCCAATTTATGTTAATACACTAGTAGTGTCAATAACTGGTGTGCTGTATCAGAAAATATTGAAAGAAAGAAGAATCACCATAATGTATTAAGAGCAAACGAAAACAATTGGATAGCCATGAGAGAAAAGAAAAAATTCTTCCAAAAGATTATAGTCAAACTCAGCATTTTACCATTCTCAGGATACAAACCAAACACTCGCCGATTGCTAAATCAGGCATCTTCCGTGTGAAACTGCTTCTCCAATTCCGCGACTGTCTTTTTTGCATCTTCAACCTCTGGACTTTCCTTCTCATCCGTCTCTTCCAATTCCGCCTGCAAAATTCAGTTGTGTTAGAGATCAAACACAGAGTAGGAATTTCATGGCTCCTCTCTGTGCTTATTCATTGAGATTTTTCAAGGAGGGACATAAGATGCTTTCAAGTGGTGGATAGTTATAGATACATGAAATTCTAGTTTGAGAATGAAGTGCTCTATTAAACTTTAGATCACGCTCTACGTTTGTTATAGACTCATAAGCTGAGACCAATTAAGCCTTAGAAAGCAATAACATTGAAAAGTGTATTTACCAAAGTGGACTTCAGTTCAGCAAATGCAGCCTCGAGACGTTTGTGGCAATCCGGAATCATCATCCTTGACTCACCCAACACATTTTCCTGCATCACCACATAGACAATTAGGAAAAAAACGAGTCTAAATTCAGAATCTGGATTCTGTAACCATTTAGCTTACATGATACAAATGACTAATCACAAGAAATTCAATTGCAACAAGCAAGGACGCTAAAGAACACAACACAAACACATCTTATCACCACAGAAAATGAGCATTTCTAGACAAACTATCTGACGAACAAAGACAGGTTCTGAATCTTCGACTACCCAGAGATTACAAAGGAAGAAGAACATCACAAAAGATGGTAAAAGAGTGGAAAATTTTGGATTTCTACCTGCTGCTTCAGGTCGTAAGGGTCAGCTCCTTTGTCCTTCAAATCAGCAGTCTTAGCAGCTTCTCTCTCAACCTCTTTCTCATAGGACTGAAGCTCTTTCACAATCCTTTTACACGTTGATGTTTTTATCTTCAAGTTTCTAATCGTTGCCATTGATTCCTGTCCAAAAACCCAGTTTCTCAGTGAGTGCATAAACTAAATTACCCGAAATCACCAGCGCACAACGATTCCATAACTAAGGTTGCGATTCCTTCAAACTAAATTTCGATATCCAATAAAAAGAATTGACAGTTAGATCCAGACTAATGTAGGTGAAGATTCTGCGAACCGTGCATTACAATAGATCGGAGACAATTGGATCGATCGATATTTTTACTTGATTTCGATCTACTTTGAGATCGACACAAACCTTCGATTGAAATCAAAACCATATACTGAACAGAAAAGAAAATAAGGGTTTTAGCATCGAACCAGACGACGATCTAAGAAGAAGCTTGCTTGGGATGAATTAGCCGAGAGGACGAGGGAGTTTGAGAGAGAGCACCCGGCGCAGAGCGAAGAATCGAAGAACAACAAACAATTGCGACTTAGCCCTTTCCTATTTCTTTTTTTTTTCCTTCGCTTCCCAATTTTTTAAATATAGCTATGTGGTGACACTAATATAAAATTTTAAATTGACAAAAATGTCAAAAAAACTCAACTTTAAAATTTGCAAAAAATTATCGATTTTCACGTGAAAAGATTAAATTTTCAACTGACCATTGTTTTTAATCTTCAACTTCTGTTGACTTTGCTAATTTATATACGATAGAAGTTAATAATTAAATTTAATTTATTAATTATCACGTCGTTTGAGTGATATAACGGTGATGATTAACGAAGTTAAATTCAATTAGTAGTCTTTCTTAAGATTAAAACAATGCGTTTAGACAAACACTTAAACAGCTCAATCATCCTATACATCAATTTTTACAACATTAGTCATTATCAACTGTGTATGGATACAACTTTTTTTCTAATCAATATCAACATTAAATTTTTTTTTTTAATCTAGATGTCACTCGATCATTTGACCTCTTAGAACTATAAGTTATAAAAATATAAGATATGAAAATATAAATTTTACATATGAAAATAGTTTTCACTAAACTAATTTTTCAAAAAAATAAATTTTAATATTATTTGGCTTTAGTTTTCATATTATATCGTATATAAATAGTAATATTAAATATTATATGTAACTAAAAATTTCAATATTTTGTATTCTCATATTGCGCAGATATCATCTAGTTTGTAACAATCAATATGTATTTGTAAAAAAAAACAATATGCATAATGCGTCTGCATCAAATAAGTGCGATTTTTGTTTTATTCACAACTCACACAAACACATTACTAATTTAAAATTTGACTATGTCACGGTCGTGACACTTCACTAATGATCTAAAATTATAAATTACAAATCTCAATCATCATATACATCAATAGACGATACATATTTTAGATCCTATTTGTCAATATCAACGTTATGTAGTGGATAGTGGATACACCTAACTTCTTTTACAACTAACCTAACATTTACTGTGAACGCATTTATCAGATTCCACAAAAGTGATAGTACACCAAAAGATACGTGACTCTATTTAAAATCAAAATTTCCGTGGCCGATCTAGATCTAAAGATCAATAGCCATCAGGGGTCTACGGTTGCGACGTTTTTCGCAGGTTGGATTTGATTTATTAATTTGGAGGTAACAAGTTTTTTTAAAAATTGGTTGTCTCATAATTTGAATATTCTTTTTTGCATTTTAATAATTAGCATGATTTTAACTCCATCTTCCGGAGAAACTTTATCCGTATGATATTTTTAATGTAAACTATATACCCTTGATTTATATTTCTAAACCTTTTTAATTGATTTATTGATGTTGACAAAAAAACTTAACGTGATTTCTGTTCTCTCTTTGTTTTGACAAAAGGGTTTGCAAAAGTGATTTCTGTAAGTAGCTTAAAGTGATTTCTATATACCCTTGATTTAAATTTCCGTTCGTTAAGGAATGCATGTTCAGTTAATGCGCCAATCAGTATCACTATGGCGAGACGACGTCCAGAGCAGACTACATATGCATGGAGATGGAGGTGGCGGACTTGAAGACAACATATTGTATGTGTTCGACGTACGACAGAATCATATGCCTCGACGTACGAGAAGGTGGTCCTAGTAGTAATGCTAATTAAATAATAAATTTAAAGACATAAGAAAAGTCACATAAATAATAAAATCTACCTTCTTCCAGCACCACTTAATCAAGAAGAACAGTGAAAGGGTGAGGGGGAATGTGCAACTATAAGAGCGAAGTGTGGCTAAAGACAAGGTTGGAGAATAAATTTGAAAGAGGGAGAAGAAGACATGGCGAGAGAGAAGCAAGAGACAACGACTATGGAGCCGCTTAGCCCAGTGTCCCAGCTGTTCGTTTCGCCTGGTTTCTACTGCGTCATTGTCTTTACTCTCGGGTTTAATACTAGATGCAACCCAACCGCCATTGTTGAAGGTATCAAGAACACATGGATCAAGCTCCCTCGCTTCTCTAGCAAAGTGGTAAACTTATATATTTCACATGCCTTCATTTTTACATATTTATTTTGTCACCGCGCGCAAACGATGTATTTTACAAATATCTAACCATTTCCATGTGATCTTGTATATATATCTTCTGTCAAACATTCTCTTTTATAATATATAATTCTTTTGGGTTCACTCGTGCTCAAAAAGTTTCATAATATCATTCTCTATATATATATATAATCATTTTTTTATTATAAATTAATGTTTCAGGAGATGAAGAAAAATGGAAAAGCGGTTTGGGTCCCAATTAGTGTTCGAGTAGAAGATCATGTTATTGTTCCGGATCTTAATCATTCCAACATTGAAAATCCTGATCAGTTTATAGAAGACTATACTTCGAACATAGCTAATACTCCAATGGACATGTCCAGACCTTTATGGGAATTTCATGTACTGAATATAAAGACATCAAATGCAGAATCGTTAGGTATAGGAAAATTCCATCATTCATTGGGCGATGGGATGTCTCTTATGTCTCTTCTATATGCTAGCTCACGAAAAACATCAGACCCCCACGCTCTTCCTACTACTGCGACTACAAGAAAACATGTTGATTCCTATGATAATTGGTGGTTGGTTGCCAGATTTTGGTTTATAATAAGAGTCATTTTCACAACTTTTATTGAATTGTTCAAGTCTCTCCTTACACTATGTTTTATGCGGGATACAAAAACTCCTGTCATGGGCAAACCGGGAGATAGAACTCGACCTAAAAAGGTTATCCATCGGATAATAAGCTTTGATGATGTCAAGTTCGTTAAGAACTCAATGAAAATGGTAGAGATATATTAGTATTTATTATCATTTATCTTTATATCGATCGTTAGTTTCGTTTTCTAGTTAATAATTTATGTCTTTTTGTAGAAAGTGAATGATGTTCTTCTTGGAATGACACAGGCAGGTCTCTCAAGATATCTGAGTAAAAAATATGGTAATATCAAATTCCTTTTGCTTTTATTAGTGTTATTGACTTGAATAGTGTTACCGTAGTTCCAATATCTTTATGTTTTAACTTTTAAACAGATCTAAAGAAACAATAAAAAAGGTGAAAATACGATATTTATCCATTAATCTTTATTATATTTTCAAATATTTTAAAAAATTCACAGTAAATAATTTTATGATTTTAAAATTATATCAATTTACATATATAATATTTTGGTTCACTCGTCGCACGAGATACTACAGTATTATTGTAATAATTTTTTCTTTTTGGGTAAAATTTTTACTGTAAATTTTTTATTAATAGTAAGTTTCAATATTTGATATTTATAAAAGAAGATGAAGATCCAATGGTCGGGAATAACAAAATCTTAGAAAAAATCCGTCTGCGTGGTACAGTAGCTGTAAATCTAAGGCCAGAAACAAAGAACGAGGTAAAATCAATTTAACCATTATCTACAAAACAATATTTTAAAATAATTTTATCAAGAAAGAAAAATATATTTTAAAATATTAGAATGCAAGAACTTGATAAAATATGAAAAATGTAGGATCTCGCTGATATGATGGCAAAAGATTCAAAATGTAGATGGGAAAACTTCATAGGTTTTATTATATTTCCTTTATGGGTAAGATATGAGGATGATCTATTGGAATATGTCCGAAGAGCCAAAGCTACTATGGATATGAAAAAAATCTCTTTGGAAGCACTTATACTCTATGGAATCATCAAACTTACCTCGAAAATATTTGGAGAAAAGGTAAAACTAAAATGAGTATTAACTATTTAATCCATATGTATACTTATGTATGTAAAAATTTATATAATTATTAATAACAGGCAGTAGAAACCATTGCCAAGAGGATATTTGATCACACAACATTGACATTTTCAAATGTGATGGGTCCTTACGAAGAAATAAGTTTTTTTGACCATCCAATGTCTTACGTGGCAGCAAGCGCATTGATTGGACCACAAGTAAGTATAAATATAAATCAATGCCATACTTGTTGTATATCGATTTTTTTTTTGTTTTGAAATCATATAAAACTTTGATGAAATTAATTAACAGGAGTGTATGTTTCTTGGATTAGGCTCTTATTATCCATTTTGTAAGCTACGTAGACAAGATTATCATCAATCTAGCTGTGGACACAACAGTGATTCCAGACCCTCATCTACTATGTGATGATTTAGTAGAATCACTCGATCTCATCAAACTTGCTATCTTGGAGAAAGGAGTTCATAAATTGGAGGTTTGAGACATGTATCACAAGATTAAAAAAACAAAAAAAGAAGCAAGTTTTATGTTAGAAAGATAAAATGTGGTGAAATGTAGTAATTTATTATGTTAGCTTGATTTGATCTCAATAAAAGGTTCTCTCTGGGGAAGAATTTCTTCACACTATTATGTCCAATCTAAAATTGTATTTGCTCGAAAATATTATAGACAGTAGCATTTACACAAGACTGCAAGACGAAAAAACGAAGACCACATGCACCATTAACATATTTACATAATCAGACCTATTTCATCCACATGCACCAAAACTAAAGCCCCAAGAAAGTACTAAACTTAGAAGATAATAGTTTCTCATCTGTTCTTCAAAGACTCACTGCAACAGAGGTATGCTGAGTATAAGGCCAGCAGAAATGTAACCCAACTTTTATAATATATATAATACGTGCAATTACTAACCAAAAAACAAACTATATGTCATAATTTGATTTTTATTTTGTTTATTTATTCTTTATAATATATTATATTTAGTTAACGAAAAAACACATATTTCTTACATCAACAAAAAAATACATTAGATTTAGAATTTGCACTAGGAAATTTGAATATTTTTAAATTAAAAATACTATAATAGATTATGGCTTATTTGATTAAACCAAATCTCAAATTCATATTTTATTTGAATTCTGATAGCATAAGAATTTTCGGCAAATTTTTTTTTTAGAGAAATTGTTTTCACAGAAACCAAATCAAAATAAGGATGGCTCGTGAATTTTCCGTCATTGTAAAAAAAAAAAAGTGACATTTATGTAGAATTTTCCCTTTTATCATTAATTGATTTTCTTGTAACACGATTCCACGAATTATGTTAGATAAAAAAAAAAAATTTCTCGTTTGAATTAAATATTGAATTGATACAAACTAATGGTTCATATCTTTTTATTTAGACATCATTTTCTGTAGAATAAAAAACAATAACGCTTCTAATATTTGTTGGTACACTTGTTCGAGCATGAATCCACACAGGCTGATACCTTCTCCACATCTGTCCATAACATGAACACCAACAAAAACCATTAAAAAAACTTTTGAGATAATCCATAATATTGAATATTAGTACAAATATATCATGCATTGGGTTAAGATTTAAGAATTACCCATCGATATATCTTATAAGAAACATAATGTAATGTACTATATGTAATCCATAATATTCTTTTTTTTAGATGAAAATCCTTGATATTTTGACATGAAATTTTAAACATACACAAAAATATATAGTGAATACTTACTCGGATTTTGGAGGGAAGAAAGGGAAACACAGTGATGTGTAGCACAACCAAGCTTGCAGAAATAATTGGTATCATCGATTTTGTTTGAAGAAATAGATTGTAGTGAAGGTTGTTGAAGACATGTTTTGGTACATGTGAATGGACACTTAAGATATTTTGGAAATTTTGACTCAGCTTTACAGCTTACAAGACAAGCTGGATAACATATTTGAAATGGAATTTTCTCAGCCTCTGTTTGATTCGGAAGGTTCCCCATGACCACACTACTATCATTGTCACCAACATCACCACTCTTTTACTCTCCATTTTCTTTTTCTTTGTGGAAAAGATGCAAATGGTTTTTTTTTTCTCCTGTAGATAATATAATACAACTTTGATGAAATTGTGAATGTTGAATATTGTGTTAAGGTTTGTTTATATAGTGATTGTGCAATTTTGTTTATTACTTAACATTTCCATAATCAGCCACAAATAATTCGTAGTTTTTGTGTAATCATGATGACATAGTGGGAAATTATATATTAATTCCTTTCGTTTATGATTTGGAGATCTTTATATAATCTAATTATGATATGAAAATGTTTGTTAACATATATGTGTAGATATGTACAGGCTGTATATAACATTTGCTTAGATACATGAATGTGCTTTACTTTGTATTCGATATGTGTATGTCTATGTTCAAGCACTCTATGTTAAAAATGGCGATATATAGTTCATTTTTTAGGTGCAAAGGCGATATATAATTCATATAGGTTGCTGAAACGTTAATCACTAATTCATATAGGTTGGGTCATAATACTTCATTGAGCTGCTTAATTCTTCGTTGATTTTTTTAATCAACTCAAACCGAAAATGACGAGTTTACTTTTTGCTAGTACTGCCTTAGAATTAAAATCACGAGAGAGTAACAAAAAATAGAGAACAAAAGAAGAAAAAAAAAATCCATGGGATATAGTTGGTGTAATTTTACAACGATATTCCTATACCTTATATATTATTTTATTTCTCATCTTATATCAGATATGAGATTTCTATTCATCAACGAATTGAGAAAATGTGATAAAAGGTAGTTACCTTCAATATGTTAAGACTTAAGCATAGGAAGATGAAAATATTTCAAATCTTTTGTTGCTCAATAATTGAGAAAATTCAATCAGAAACCATACATATCACATGTCATTTGCTGAAACTTCATAAGCCAAACAGAGGTAGGAGATGGAATTTGCAAATAGTGGTCCTCTTCTTCCTTCTTATTCACAGAAAAACAAAAAAACTTGGGAATAAATCTCCTCTCTCTTTCTTTCTTCTTTAATCACATCTCAGTTTATGTGTCAGTGGTCCTTTCTATCTCCAGTGTTTATGCTCTTCATATATAAACTCCGTACTTGCTGGGTTTCAAATTGTTCATGTCTCTTCTTTGTTGGCCTTTTCTGGTTTTGTTACCGCCATTTTCAACTTTGTAATTTCAAAATATTCAAAGGATAGTGGCGCAATCCATCCCCATATTCTAAGAAATAATCTCATAAACTGAGTAGTAATTTACCTCCGTTTATGTGTTCATAATCACAGACAAGACAAGAATGCTTAGTGATCAATTCTGTCTTAATTAAAAGTGTTTCCACGCCCTTAGTGATCATGTTTTGATTAAAACGACAATATGATAACAACTTTTATTATTTGCTTCCACTGATAAAAGAAAAAAACATTAAAAACTGGGCTTCAAACAGAATCTCCACAGTTTCATCTAACTTCTTATGAACATCATCAACAACAACTACAATTTCACAAGACAGAATGATACTAATTTACCAGGGATTAACTAACATTACATTAAGAGGGGTTTTTACTTGGTTTTTGTAAGTTGACGCCATATTTGTTCGAAAACCTGGATGATAAGATCATGATACTCTTTAGGATTCAAGGAAAGGTAACAAGCAAGAAGATCCTCCAAGTCTTTTGAAGCTCTGATGTTGTTCTCTTCTATCATCTCCACCATTGATTCTCTGAAATCTTTCTTTGGATCAACGGAACGCTTCATCACTGCAAAACTCTCAAGAACAACTTGTTTGCTCTCTGATCTCGAAGTGCTTCTACGCGTACCTGAGAGCTGAATTCTTGGTGAATTTACTCTTTTGAGGTTTATCCCTGCAGAGGATTTTCTTCCACTAGAAACTTGCTTTTGGTATTTCTTCTCTGCTATGCATTCATCTTCTTCTTTCTCTCTATTAACTTTCACTGAGAGATGGCTTTTCCGCGGTTTACTCGGGAGGTTACTTGCAGGACAAGGTTTCTCTATGGAATCAGACTCTTTGACCTTGTGCATGGTGAAAGCTCTGTTCTTTGAGTCGATCTTGAAGTTGGAAGGATCAACGAACTCATCATCCTCCTCTTCGTAGAAACTATACACAAAAGACTCAGGGGAGCTTTCAAGAGCTGGAAACAAGCAGTGAGAGGAATCTTGACCGTTGATCTTGTTCGTGTTAAAACCTGCAGATGCAAAAGAAGGAGTGATTGGTTTAAGGGATGGCTTGTAAAGTGTCTTTCTTTTACTCATCCTTCTTGTGTGAAGAGAGTTTCTTGGTGAGTTATGGTTAGGATTGTTAGCAACTAAGCTGTTGGAGAAATGAGAGGTTGGAGAGTGATGAGGAACAGAATATGAGGAGGGTTTCTTCTTTTTACAAGTGTTTGAGGAAGAAGAAGGTTTGGTTTTGGGTTTGGGTTTGGTCATGTCTTTGAGCTTATGAAACCATGCATTTGGGATCATATCTGAAATTTTGAACTTGTAATTCCCCATCTCATCTCTCTCTTCACAAGAATTTTCGATGTTCCCTTGAGGAAACTCTGTTTTTGTTTCCTTAGATAAAGAAGAGCTGAAAGAAATAGTCTCTATGTGACAGATAAAGAAGAAGCTAAAGATTGGAATGTATGCGTAGTGAGAGAAAATTGAGGGGCCCCAATTCAGAAAAAGCTTAAAGAATGACTTTTTTTTGGTATCATCATCACCAGCATCAGCCTGAACTACTTAATTAGGATTCACACGCTTTAGTTCATTAATTAGGATTATTTAAGAGTAATAACTAATGCGCAATATGGCGAATAACTAATTCAGAACGGATTTTAAAATAGGTGACTAAGAAAATAACTGAAAAAATGAATAATTATGAAACAATTATAAAAATATGAAAAACGGATTTTGATAGATTCATTTGAAATCTGATATCATATTATGACTGTTTTTTTTTTTAATTTATCGGATTAAAAACAACTTATTTATAAATTATAATCATAGTTATCTTTATAAAACATTAATGATTAAAAACAAAAGTCAAAAAATATGATTATATATATTTTTTTTTTGAGAGTTAGAATATTTATTGTCTAGAACAATTGAAAAGTTAATTTTACGAAAAAGCCACAGATGAAAAATAAAAAAGATTAAAATATGTGAAAACAAACGTTACCAAACGGGACGTTTTATGTTTTGTAAGAAAATCAGTTTTAGGGAATCCATTTAAAAGTTAAAAAAAAAAAAGTTATTATGACCAAATGTCAATGGCTAAAAGAAAATACAGCTTTTGACTGAAAACGTTCGCACCATTTGCAGCCTTAGTTCTAAATGGACAAATCAAAATTTATAATAAAAACAAAAAAAAAAAGTTCAACATTAGCTAAATTTTTTTACGTATATGAATTTATCTTGGTTTTAGAGTACACATAATAATGAAACTATATACTTTTTTTTTCCGATGCTTCTTTGAATTTGGTAAAGTCTGAACCTTATCTTATGTTTTTAGGTAGAAATAATTTGGTATCGTTCTTTTGTCGAACTTTGTATAATTATATTAAGGTGATACAGATATGCAAATGATGAAATTAGGATAATCCATATATTTTACATTTTTTCATTCGAAGATCTTTGAGTATTTGAATAAATGGAGCAGCTTTTGAGTTGTAATGATGATTTTGAGAAAATATTGGTCCAATATGTCCACTAACGCCGAACACTTTGAAGACACCCTTTTTCTCTGTACGTTCCCTTTCTAAATCAACATTTTTGTCAACTGTTTTTTTTTTCTTTATCCAAAATAGAACACGATAAAATACCCCGTGAAATTACAAGGGAAGTTAAAAAATCAAAGTTGTGCCTAATCAAACACAAAATCGAACTAAAAAACTAATTTTCCAAAAAATCGAGTTAAAAAACCCAAATCAAGTTTTCCTTTTCGTTTATAAACACACAATACTACATTTAGATTCTTCTCACGGGTCTTCGCCGTTTTTTTTTTTCTCTCAATTCAGACCATAACATCACCGTTAACTCGATTTCTAGCGATAATGGGAAAAGATAGGATATGTTTCGATATCTTTGGAATCGATGTTACCCAAATCGTTTTGAAAAAAAGGACTGAGGGAAACAAAGAGTTTTCCAAATAGAAAAGTAAACCCACATGTTATTAAATATCAACACCGTTTGATCGCTTATGTTTAATCACGGATGTAAAACCTACGAGATTTGTTGAATATTCAATATAGGAAGTGATTAAGTAGTTTAAAATCTATTAATAATGTAGTTTAAAATCTATTAACAATCACCTATTGAAAAGTTTAAAACGTGAATAGCTTAAATTGTTCTCCACTTCTCCTCACTGTTGAAAACGTGAATAACTTTGTTGTTCATCATTTTTTTCCTTTATTTTTTCTAATGTGTGCAAGAGTGTTTACTTGTGTTTCAAGTTAGGGCGCAAAACCAAGATTTTTTTTAAGGATTATCTGAAATAACTTCACACATTTTTAGTTAACAAAGGGGACAAGGAAATGACACATGTTTTTTTTTTTTTTGTTAAAAGAAATCATACATGTTAAGCATAATATTTGGAGAGATTTGAATCAAATTAAAATTACGGAGAAGTGAACTCGATTATATGATGACGAGTGTTTCACATTTCATTACCCTCTGGACTTTAATGTATAAAATCTTACCAAATCATCCATATGTACCCTTTTATTTAATAAAATCTTCAAAAGCCTTTTAAAAATGATCTTTGAAATTTATTATAATCCCGCCAAATCTAAAAAAAAATCCACCAAAATTCTTCAAATCCCTAAGCCCAATAGATATTTCTACAGTCCCCTCTCTCTTCTCCAGTGCATCCACGAAGCAATTTTGCCTTTTGCCTCGCTCGCGTAATTTATATTATCGGCAAAAAAAATGAGCGGAGATAATCGTCGAAGATGGGATCGAAAGGATTCGCGGAGGTCGAAAGTTGTCAACACTGCGGAAGAGGAACTCGAATCTAAACTCGGATTTGGGCTTTTCTCTCAAGGGGAGACTCGCCTCGGCTGGCTACTCACTTTCGCATCAGTAAGTCTCCCATAAAAATCATAATTAGAGGCATTGGGTATTGACCCATACACTAAATTCCATGCTAAAGTGCGATAATTTAGGATTCTAATGCGAGGAGATGCGAAATTGCAATCATTATTATGAGCAAAAGGAAAATGGGTTTGATGTGGTGATGGATTTTGATTACAAGTACTAGTAGTATTATTCACTATTGGTTATTCTATTTCTACCGCCTTCTGCAGTCATCTTGGGAAGATCCCAATACTGGGAAAACCTTTAGTTGTGTGGACCTTTACTTTGTCACTCAGGTCAGCTCTTATATCTGGTCATTACTATCACAGCTTCCACGTTTTTTTGTTGCGTTTTTCTGAATGTTAACTTGAGTTGTGAGGATTTTTTGTTTCAGGACGGGTCTTCTTTTAAGACAAAGTACAAGTTCCGCCCTTACTTCTATGCAGCCACGAATGTATGGTTTCTCTCTGTACATCATCTGAATGCTCCTTGAATCACTCCAGTAATTTCATCCTATATGTCAATATAACGGCTATGCCAAATTACAGGACAAAATGGAATTGGAAGTTGAAGCCTACTTGAGACGCCGATATGAAAGACAAGTTGTTGATATTCAGATTGTTGAAAAAGATGATCTTGATCTTGTAAGTCGGTAAAGCATTACTCGTTTTATTAGTTGAAGCAAAACTGAGCAGCTGTAGTAATAAGTCCAAAAGTGATCTTGCATCCATATGCTGAAATTTCTAGGCGTTTGCTAGTATGTAACACAGGGCCGTAAATGTTAAAGTTAGTTTTCTAAAGTGTTTCATTGCTTGTCCTTTAGTGCAATAGTATGCAAGATGTGAACGTTTTCAATACCTTTTTTTTAGTTGTCACTTCGCTTAATGTGTCTTCCTAACTTTTTCCTGTGACCTACCATTTGAGTTTCTTCATTTCTTATGTTCATGAGCAGAAAAATCATCTATCTGGCCTAAAAAAAAAAATACCTAAAAGTATCATTTGATACTGTGCAACAATTGGTGGAAGTCAAGAGGGATCTGTTGCATATTGTCGAACGAAACCAGGGAAAATTTAATGCACTTGAAGCATACAATTCCATATTGGCCGGAAAACGGTAAGGCAATGTATTTTTGTTCTTATAAATTACTAGACTTTTGTTTGTTTTGTAGTTATTTTTCAAGTTTCTTTTCAGGTGTTTCAGATACCCTGATGGTTTTTTTTTTTAAATTCTTCTTCTTGGAATGCAGGGAACAACGTCCTCAAGATTGCTTAGACTCTGTGGTGGACCTCCGCGAGTATGATGTTCCTTATCATGTTCGATTTGCAATTGATAATGGTAACCTATTTACTCAAACTTTAATTTTTTGTTTAGTCCTCAAGATTGTCAAAATCATGATGTTTTCTTTGTGTCCAGATGTGCGTTGTGGGCAATGGTACAATGTCAGTATCTCCAGCACCGATGTCATACTAGAGAAGAGGGCAGATCTTCTCCAGCGCGCAGAAGTCCGCGTTTGTGCATTCGATATAGAGACAACAAAGCTTCCATTGAAGTTTCCAGATGCTGAATATGATCAAATTATGATGATATCCTACATGGTTGATGGGCAAGGTTTTCTAATTACTAACAGAGAGGTAACTGCTGTATACATTTGTCTGCATTGGATTTGATCCCATGAATGATGATATCTTACATAATGGATGGGGATGGTTTCCAAATCATAAACGGAGAGAAGCTGCTATATAGCCCTGCTGTGCCATCATTTGGATTACGTTGGGCAATCAGTAGAGGAAAAACTCATAAAGACTGAGTGTTTCTGGAATAATTGATTGCACTCTTAGTCCAAGAGAAATCAGAAATGATCCATATAAAATTATTTCTGCTTGTTTGATTGATTTTTTATGATGTGACTGTAAGACGTTTTGTGAATCTTGTTTGATTATATACGTAGTATTATTTTTTGCTTTTAATTCAGTGGGTTGGCGAAGTAGAAGATCTGGAATATACACCCAAACCAGAGTTTGAAGGGTATTTCAAAGTCACGAACGTTAACAACGAGGTAAAGTAAATTAGCTCTTGATTTGAATATAATATCAGAAACATTAAGGTGCTTAGAAGTAAATTACTTTCTTGGTTTTGATTTGTAGGTTGAACTCCTCCGAAAATGGTTTACCCATATGCAAGAGTTGAAACCCGGTATTTATGTTACATACAACGGTGACTTTTTTGACTGGCCATTTATAGAACGGAGGGCATCTCATCATAGGATCAAAATGAATGAGGTACGCATCACGTTTCCTTCATTGTGGTATTGTTAGAAAAATATTGCTGTCTGCACGACTATAAAGAAATATATTCCTTAATTGCTCACTTGAAGAAACAACAGCTCTGCTTTTAATATGTTCTCTGCTTCAGTTTTCTAAATTCTATTCTCAAACTAAGAAACAGTATTTGTAGAAAAGTTTTTGGCATGAATAACAATTTAACATTCATTTCAAAAAAA
>OVAY01000992.1:21518-38724 GCA_900406395.1 Kernera saxatilis
AAAAAAAAAAAAAAAAAAAAAAAAAAAGAAATTCTGTATGAAAAACTTTGTGACATTATTCGCTGATATTCTGTTGTGACCTTGTGAGTGTCCCTCTGCTTAAAACTAGAATAGCAACGCTGCTCTTTCCTAGACCGTCTAGTGAATTATCTTTCACCAGGATGCCTACTTCTACATATTGTTTGTATAAATTTTCGTCTTTCGAATATTGAGTGAGTGTGTTTTGCGTTTGAATACTCAAGTCTTCTTAGAGTTGGCTAAGGTGTTTTGTTTTCTTTCATCGTTGTTGCAGGAGTTGGGATTCCGTTGTGATCATAATCAAGGTGAATGTCGAGCTAAATTTGTTTGCCATTTGGATTGTTTTGCCTGGGTTAAACGTGATAGCTATCTTCCTCAAGGAAGCCATGGTCTGAAGGTTCATTCTATTTCTTTCTTTTCGCCATTATTTGTCTGTTGTGGTCATATATTCCTTTTCATATTAGGATTTTGAGTTGTGCTTGCCTCTTTATTAAATGCCAGGCTGTTACAAAGGCAAAACTGGGTTATGATCCATTGGAAGTGAATCCAGAGGACATGGTTCAGTTTGCAAAGGAAAAGCCGCAGGTATTGCTGATAAATTAATAATATGTTATGTCCGCATGACATGTTTTTTTAGAATTGGAGCTACTTGTTTGATGGTGCTGGAATGGTCTAGGGTAACATATTTGATAAAATAATTCAACTAATTGCCTCTCTAAACTCAAATGTCTTATCATTACAAAACAATTAGCAGCATACATATATAGATGATGCGATTGATAACTTGAAGCAATTGTGGTTTTTTTCTAGTCTATGCTCTAGTGCTTGCAAGATGCGACATGGAACTTGGGTGCTTATATCTTATTTCTATTTTCATGTTGGGAATCATCTCGCAGACAATGGCCTCCTACTCTGTTTCTGATGCTGTTGCAACTTATTACCTATACATGACATATGTCCATCCGTTCATTTTTTCTCTCGCAACTATCATCCCAATGGTCCCTGATGAGGTTTTACGCAAAGGGAGTGGCACCCTTTGTGAAATGCTTCTGATGGTTGAGGTGACTTCCTATCTACTACAAGGTATTTAGCAATTCTTACCGTGTGGCACATTCTATTAATTGAAAATTTTCCATTCTTAACACAGGCTTACAAGGCAAATGTTGTATGTCCCAACAAAAATCAAGCTGACCCTGAGAAGTTCTACCAAGGTCAACTTCTTGAGAGTGAGACATATATTGGTGGCCATGTAGAGTCCCTCGAAAGTGGTGTTTTCAGATCTGACATTCCAACCAGTTTTAAGCTCGACTCATCGGCTTACCAGGCAAGTCATCTTCAATATAATGTTAGTTGAGCTGTTTTGCTGTTTGCTGACATCACTTTTTCTGATATAGTTTCTATTCAAATGTCACTTATTTTTCTGTAATTTCATCTGAAGTGGTGCAGTTTATAGTAAAACGTATGTAGTCTGTAATGGATACTTGAAGCAAAATGCTCCCTGTTCTTTTGCGCGCGATTGTCTCATAGCTAATTGATGCACCTATCTGATATTGGACACTTTGATTGCCAGCAACTGATCGATAACCTTGGTCGGGATCTGGAATATGCGATCACTGTAGAAGGGAAAATGAGAATGGATTCAATTTCCAATTATGATGAAGTAAAGGACGCAATCAAGGAAAAGGTAATGAAGTCTGCTTCTCAATTAGAGATGGTGATTTAATGCTTATTCCCTTGTTTCTCTTGTCTCTTTGAATGGCTGACACTGCATACACACTTCATTCTGGGAGAGTTTGCATATAGACTCTCGTACATGCTTAAGCTCATATCTATTAGCCTTCTCTCATGTAGAGTAATCTCAGTAAGGCTTGTGGAAAGAACATAGTTGGTCCTCCTTAGATTACTGTTTGAGCCTTTAGAAGAAATCTGTCTATCAAGTGTCCTTCATCTACTGTAGTTGTCACCAACTAGGGATCTGCATGCTGGGATATTGTAACGCAGAACATAAAACCTTATAATTTTATAAATTATTTCCCTTTGTAGAACCTGATTCCGGATGAAGTCTTAGTTCTGTTATGGTTTGGTGGTTTTATTGATCTCTGCAGCTCGAGAAGTTACGAGATGATCCTATACGTGAAGAGGGGCCTCTTATCTATCACCTTGATGTCGCAGCTATGTATCCAAATATCATCTTAACAAACAGGCTTCAGGTACATCAAATCTTCGTTTGCATGTTTCTAACTGATTTTCAGGATTTTATGTTTTAACATGCAATTGTAAATCAATATTTACCAAACACCAGTTAAATGGTGGTGTTCCATATATAAAATAATCTGATGAACCCTAGTTCGGATTCTATCGGGATTGTTTTGCCGGTACTTCGACTTTAAGGTCAAAATACTTTGATTATTTTGCTAAACATTAAAGGTTCACTATTTATAAGGTACAAGCCAAGAAAGCCCTAGATCAAATATAGAAACATCTAAACTTCAATAAGATATTGCGAAACGTTAGTTATATTGAGTATATAGAAATATTCTAATCCTAGTTGAACCCTCCAAGCGGTCGGTGTCTATCATAAGCACAATCGTCACTTTTAAGATTATGAAGCCCACGGAAATATTGTGTTAAGTGAAAATTTCTTCTTAATTGTCAGCCACCATCAATAGTTACGAATGAGGTTTGCACAGCATGTGATTTCAACCGCCCGGGAAAAACATGTCTTAGAAAACTTGAATGGGCTTGGCGTGGGGTGACATTCATGGGAAAGAAAAGGTATAACTTGTATATCATTCCAGTTAACTATGGATTTAAACCTTGTTGGTCTAGTCCTAAGTTCTTAACTTTTTTTTTTTTTCAAATGGTTTGGCAGTGATTATTACCATCTGAAGAAGCAGATTGAGTCTGAATTTGTTGATGCTGGTGCAAATATTCAGTCTTCAAAATCTTTCCTTGATCTGCCAAAGGTGGAACAACAATCTAAATTGAAAGATCGACTGAAAAAATATTGTCAGAAGGTACTCCTCTCTCTCTCTCTCTAATAATATTATATTCCCCACAATGTCAATGTATGACAGCAAGCCATTCTGCTTTTGGCAGGCATATAAACGAGTACTTGACAAGCCAATCACTGAAGTTCGCGAGGCTGGGATATGCATGAGAGAAAATCCG
Organism: Kernera saxatilis; assembly: GCA_900406395.1. Classification (NCBI taxonomy): domain Eukaryota; kingdom Viridiplantae; phylum Streptophyta; class Magnoliopsida; order Brassicales; family Brassicaceae; genus Kernera; species Kernera saxatilis. Next base: position 24,708 of record OVAY01000992.1, read on the forward strand.
TTCTATGTGGACACTGTTTGGAGGTGTGTGGCTTTTGTTTTCCCAATCCTTTTCTTGATTGAGACTCTGTTTGGACGTTTAGTCTTTTTATTGGTATATGCATGTAATTATAGCTTTCGAGATAGGAGGTATGAATACAAAACACTTAACAAGGTCTGGAAGGGAAAGTTGTCAGAGGCCAAGGCAAGTGGCAATTCAATCAAGATCCAGGAAGCGCAGGTATGTTATATTTTATCGTATCTCTGGAACTTCTTCTAGATGGTTATTGACATCAAACTTTTGCAATAGGACATGGTAGTGGTTTACGATTCCTTGCAGCTGGCTCATAAGTGTATACTTAATTCCTTCTATGGATATGTCATGCGAAAGTGAGCCCTCTGATCTCTTGCAAAGAGCCTGGAATTTGGTTATACCAACATTATCTGTTCTATTTTGGTTGACCCGAAGCTTTTCTTGAAACCGGTTCCAGGGGCGCAAGATGGTATTCCATGGAAATGGCTGGTGTAGTTACTTATACAGGAGCCAAAATCATCCAGAATGCTCGTTTGCTTATTGAGCGGATTGGGAAACCACTTGAGCTGGATACAGATGGTATATGGTGTGCACTCCCCGGATCTTTTCCTGAGAATTTCACTTTTAAAACAATGTAAGGTTTTGCAATCTCCATGGTTTAGATGTCTCCATGCTAGTAACTTCCTTATTCTATATATCTTTTTTTTTTCTTAATATTTAGCAATATTTCGGTTTAAGATATTTTAAAGAGTTTTTATTCCATATCTTTTTAAGGGGGAATTACGTATCTTGTGGTTCTCAAGACGTTAAATAAACTATCAATGGTTTTCGTTTATTGCAGAGACATGAAGAAATTCACTATCTCGTATCCGTGTGTAATACTTAATGTTGATGTGGCAAAGAATAATACAAATGACCAATATCAGGTATGCCGAGCTATCCCTTACTTAAAAGTAGTTTTTGTTTTCAGCCAATAAGCAGATAATATAACAAACCCTTTTGAGGTTCTGAAAGCATTTTGCTCTGTGTTAAGTTTCTATTCTTCCTTTGATTATTGGTTTTGGAACAGACTCTTGTTGATCCTGTACGGAAGACATATAAGTCACATAGTGAATGCTCAATTGAATTTGAAGTGGATGGACCTTACAAGGTATGCCTAAATGTTTTGACTTTTTGACATGTGCTGCTATTTGAGTTGCTTGACAAAAATAATATTTTGTAATCATCTACGTTCAGGCAATGATTCTTCCTGCATCGAAAGAAGAGGGAATCTTAATTAAGAAGCGGTATGCTGTTTTCAATCATGACGGAACCTTAGCAGAACTCAAGGGGTTTGAGATCAAGCGTAGAGGAGAGCTGAAACTCATTAAACTTTTTCAGGTATCCTTTCCTTTTATTGTGTTGTAATTATTCATCAAATTATTATTGCTTCATATATATTTAGGCTCAATGCGATTGATCCACTTGTACTAGAAACTCTTTCCAGCAGAAGATTTAAAGTTCTAATTCTGATGTCTTTGCCAAAATAATTCTCTGTCAGGGAAAAAATTTAATGATTCTAGATTGCTTGTTCAGGTGACCATTTAGTGGATATCGAGAGTTCATCATCTATTTTCATTGTTCATAAAAGAAATAAAGGATTAAGAAAATCTCTGGTATATGAAAAAAATGTATGTTACATTTATTTTCTTTAATCATCTCCATCCTTTTTTATTGGATTCTTGTGTTAACAAGCTTATTATAAATGTGGACTGTCTAATGTAGTAAGACAATAGGCAGAGTTTGACTTGATAAATAACTTGAGGTCAGCGAAGTTTTTTTTTTTTTTTACTTTTGCACTTCATGGAGCTGCCATATTTCTTCTTCTTTCCTTTCTCTACAGGCCGAGCTTTTTGACAAATTTCTGCATGGATCAACTCTTGAAGAGTGTTATTCTGCTGTTGCAGCCGTTGCAAATCGGTGGCTTGACCTACTCGATGTAAATCAAGTATCTCTTTCTGGGTTTTTTGAAGTTGCTTATTTTTAAACCGAGAAGGAAGATTTTTGTTGCTGCCAAATTTTCTTATTTACAACTGTCATTTTGCTCATAGTTTTTCTTCACATTTTCTTCAGGATCAAGGAAAAGATATCGACGATATTGAATTGCTAGATTATTTATCAGAATCAAGCACCATGAGCAAATCGTTAGCAGATTATGGTGAGCAAAAGTCATGTGCAGTGACCACAGCAAAACGCATGGCTGATTTTCTTGGTAATACAATGGTCAAAGATAAAGGACTGCGTTGCCAATACATCGTTGCTTATGAACCAAAGGTACATTTCTGTCAAACTTGAAATTTCGAGAAACTTTTGTCCTCCTTTGACATCTACTCATCCTGTTCCAACCCGAACAGGCCAGTGAAAATCAATTAGTTAGGTCTCATGATCTTCCGTCTTTACTGATATTTTTGTTAGTAAAAATCACACACTAGTGGATTACTGGACGCTCATCTGTGCCAGGGACATATTACGACAGTGGCTTGCATTAGTGAAAAATATCTACTGTTGGAGGTTCTCTTAGTTAGGAACGCGGCTGATACTTGCATGTTCTCTTCGTCAAGAATGTTGTCACATATGCAAAATCTCTGTCACATTGTTCGTAGTATTTTTTAACTCTTATGGTTGAACAACTGTTTCATGATTAGGGGACACCTGTAAGTGAACGTGCTATTCCTGTGGCCATATTTGGAAAGGATATTCCTGGTAAACATTATGTTGTTTGGTGTGATTATGTGTTGTTGCGTTCTTAACATTCAAATGTGATGTAAATATTCAAAATGTACAGAAAAAATGAAGTCTGTTAATCTGCAAAAATGGTGCAAGACATCATCAGACGTTGAAATTCGTTTAATTATTGACTGGTCGTATTACAAGCAGCGCCTTAGTTCAGCTATCCAAAAAGTTATTACCATTCCTGCTGCAATGCAGAAGGTTCGTTGTAACTATTCTCACCTTTTTTTTAAAGTTTTGCTTGATGTTCTTTCTATAAACATCTAACCTCTTACATGACATCTATAGGTGGCAAATCCCGTGCCTAGGGTTCTTCATCCTGAGTGGCTCCATAAAAAGGTCCGTGAGAAAGAGGACAAATTTCGTGAGAGAAAACTAGTTCATATGTTCAGCTCAGCAAACAAAGATGGTGTCTTGGACACAAATCATTCGAAGGCTCAAGATAATGTGGAAGATATTGAGGACTTTTGCAAAGAAAACAGACCTTTTATAAAAGGGCCAAAGCCAATTGCGCGTTCGTATGAAGTCGATAAAAAACAGTCTGAACGTGAGCAGGAAGAGAGCTGGGATCCAAAGTTCCATGATATCTCATTTCAGAACATTGACAAGAACGTAGATTACCGAGGATGGCTTGAACTGAAAAAAAGAAAATGGAAAGTGACTCTAGAGAAGAAGAAAAAACGAAGGTACTTTTTCTTAATGGCATTTATTCTCCTGAAGTTCATCTTACAACAAAAAGGTTTTTGATTTGGAACAAGATGTAGTTCAAGATAACATTCACCGCTTTTTAAAGTTTCTTAATTTGTTGACTGTGTATCACTTCTTTCTGTAGGTTGGATGATTTAAGATCTTCAAATCAGATTGATGCTCACGGGATAGATAAAAAAAGTCTTTAAGGTAAGAAGATGTGTAGGCTCATACTTTAGGAGGCCTGAAGAAGCTTTGACTAGTTCACATTGGCAGGTATGCATGGAGAGACCTCATTGTATTTATATATTTTGGCTAATCTTTCGAAACCATGTAATGTTGTCTTTCCGACTTTTCCAGATAATACAGCTGGTGCCAAGTCCACAGGGCGGGCAATTTTTCGCTTGGGTTGTTGTGGAAGGATTGATGCTTAAGATCCCATTGACGATCCCAAGGGTGTTTTACATTAATGCCAAAGCTCCTATTGCTGGAGATTTCCCGGGAAAGTGTGTCAACAAGATTCTTCCTCATGGAAGGCCTTGTTATAATTTGATTGAGGCATGTCTTTTATCCACTATACATCTTGCTCCTTGTATTCCTTCTAGTTAGTTGTTATTTTCTTTATTTCTTTACAGGTCAATATTCAGGAAGACCAGTTTAAGAAAGAAAGCAAAAAGCTTGCAGCTCTACTTGCAGACCCCGAAATTGAGGTGGGTTTATTATGAAGTAGTAAAATTAAGTGCCATCAGAAGCCCAACCTTTTATCGAATACCCTTCACATGCCTTAACTGTTAAAAAACTTTTCTTAGTTTGGTTAATGATTTAATTCTGTTCTGGTACCATTTTGTTTTGGTGAGTAGACAACTTGTACATGGTGTCTGGGAGTCTGAATTTGGCTTCTGTAAAATTGACTGCGTCAAGTATCCTGTATAAGGAAACACACTGGAAATGGAGTTAGCAAACGATGGGTAGCTGTATGTATCTCAGTCATGCGTGCGTGTGTGTGCTCGCCCGCCATGCTGTCTTGTTTGTTATTTGAAAAAAATGTGAATGGACCCAACGACTTGTCAGCTTGCTGGGAATTGAATTTTTGGTGGTGATTATGCATCGCTACCTTCATTTTGCATATCATGTTTATGCTTGCTAGTCACATATTTGACTTTGGCAGGGCATATATGAAACTAAGGTGCCTCTGGAGTTTAGTGCTATATGTCAGATTGGATGTGTATGCAAAGTTGATAACACGGCCAAGCACCGTAACACCCAAGATGGATGGAAAGCTGGTGAACTTCATATGAAAACTACAACTGAATGTCACTACTTGGAGCATTCAATTCCACTTGTTTACTTGTATAACAGGTAGAGCTTCATTTTGTTAAGAAACATGACTACCCATTTTACCTCATGTAATTTAAGTTGAAGGAAGGTTTTTATTGTAAATTTTTGTTAGGGCATTTCTTTGTTACAATGTTAGAGTGTTTACATCAGGTCTACGTTTGTAGTCATATTATTTGAAGAATCATATCTGGACTCTGTTTTAATTCCTTTCACATTTCGAACTTTTGTTTCTTTTCTTCTTTGGGCACGTTGTTTGGTTTCATTTATCCATCCCATAATATCTCATCTCATGGTTTCCTTGTTTGCAGCACCTCAACAGGACGTGCTATATATGTTTTATATTGTCAAGCATCGAAGCTTATGTCTGCCGTGGTAGTGAATCCTTATGGCGACAAGGAACTATTATCATCTGCCCTAGAGAGACAGTTTAGAGATAGTTGCCAAGAATTGTCACTCGAGTCATTGTCTTGGGATGGTATCCTTTTCCAGGTAAGCTCTAAAATCATTACCTACAACCCCTGCAATAACAGTCCTGCAATTTTTAAGCTTGTCTAAATGCTAATCATCAGGTTGACTATGTTGACCATCCCGAAGCTGCCAAGAAGATTGTGCAAAAAGCGCTAAGTGAATACAGGTAAACTCATTTTCCTGATTAAAATAGTGCAGCCTGTTTTATGTTTCCGTGACTTGTTGAATCCCATAGATTTTCTAATGCTGATCAGTTGGGCAAGCGTTTCTCTATTTAATCTGTTTCTTCGTAAACAAGTTCTTCTTCTTCTTCTTACTTCTTGATTAGATAAATTCTATAAGTTAATTTTCAAAAAACAAAAAGAATTTGATTGTCTGGTGTGACAATCCCACACTGGTTTGATTCTTGCAGAGAAGAAAATTGTGGACCAACTGTTGCAGTCATCGAATGCCCTGACTTTAACTCCATGAAGGAAGGTATAAAGGCCCTGGATGATTTCCCATGTGTGAGGATTCCCTTCAACGACGATGACAATAGTTATCAGGTTCCTTGACTGATCGACAAATTGGCTATTTTTTTCTTTTTTCTGTAGTTATAAATATTGATTTGATCAAGTAATGATAAATATGTATGTGTGGATGTGGTTGTGATGCATAGCCTGTCTCCTGGCAACGTCCAGCAGCAAAAATAGCAATGTTCCGTTGTGCTGCAGCATTTCAGTGGTTAGATCGGAGGATTGCGCAGTCAAGATACGCCCATGTAGGTTATGCTTGTAAAGTGGAAATTTGCAGTTAGTGCTTTTGTTCAGCTAGTGACATTTCCTATACAATTTGACTAGGTGCCTCTGGGGAATTTTGGACTTGATTGGTTAACATTCACAGTAGATATCTTCCTGTCCAGGGCACTCCGTGACCAGCAACAGGTTCTTTCTTTGACTTTCCGTTTAGCTTCCAAGTGTTTTAATAGTTCCACTACTACAATATTTGCCTTCCGTTTTTCGGTTTGCCTTTTGTTTTTTCCTTGTAGAAGTCTATTATGTATTTAAGAGAAGGAGCAGCTTTTCCATATCATTGAATTTTGTTTTGTATAACAGGTCCTTTGGGTGTCAGATAATGGTGTTCCAGACCTTGGAGGTATAAACAGTGAAGAGACATTCTTTGCTGATGAGGTATGTCATCAAATGGGTTTTCTTTTTCGACTTTTGGTTTCTTAGGATTTTGTCGATGAGGTGTCAGACTGGCATGCTTCTTTGTCACAGGTGCAACGGACAAGTTTGGTATTCCCGGGAGCGTATAGAAAAGTGTCTGTGGAATTAAAGGTCATAAAAAAATTTCCTTAATCATTGTGCTTTTTTGATTTTGTTCTAATTAACATGCAACGTGCAGATCCATAACTTGGCTGTTAATGCCCTTCTGAAAAGCAACCTGGTGAATGAAATGGAAGGAGGCGACTTTTTGGGATTTGAACAGGGTGTGAATTCTAGAGGAAGTAGTTTAAACGATAATGCCAGTTTTGATGAGACCACTGGATGTGCTCAAGCATTTCGTGTCCTGAAACAATTGATTCAGAATTGCTTGGATGATGTGCGTAAATCTGACAGTATATATGCTGATTCTATTTTGCAACGTGTGTCTTGGTGGCTCTGCAGGTATGATTATGTCACATCCTGTTACATATTCACTTTATTCTTGACTCATTAAATACTTAAATCAGTGATTTAATATTGTAGCCCTTGCTCGAAACTTCATGATCCAGCTCTCTATCTCATGCTTCACAAGGTAAATGACATTTAACGCTTTATAAATGAGTTGGTGCGGGTATATCAGCAAACTTTATATTAATTCCTCCTTGCTTCTCTGTCTGAATCTTTCTCAATCAACCCGTTTATTGAATCTGTAGCTTACAAGTTATATCTCCTTGCTGCATGCAGTTTGCCTGTCATAACCTATAATTCCCAAAGCAGCCTTAAGATCTTGAGATATGCCAGTTACATTCACTTTCTTTTGCTTTCAAATTTCTGAATCCATTTGACATCTTGCGGTTTTCATCAATATTGTAGGTCATGCAAAAGGTGTTTGCGCTGCTTTTGACTGATTTGCGGAAATTAGGTGCTATAATAATATATGCAGACTTCTCAAAGGTCATTATCGACACAGGAAAATTTGATCTATCTGCTGCTAAGGCTTACTGTGAAAGCCTGCTCACAGCTTTGGGGAATAGGTTGGTTTCTTCCTTGCCCAGTATATAAGTCTATGACTCTAAATCTCTAATGGACTGTACTCATTTCCCTGTCACTGGTTCTTATCCTTTGCCACCGACAGTGATATCTTTAAGTTGATCTTGCTCGAGCCGGTTCACTACTGGCACTCGTTACTTTTCATGGACCAGGTTGGAGTTCTTATGACTTATACTTCCCTCTTGTATTATCAATATCGTTTTGTCAAACAGGAAAAAACTTGTTTTAAATTGTAAAATTATGAAGCCGTGAACACAAAATTAAGCTTTAAAGAGAGGAAATGAAAAAAAGTGAATTATATTTCTCTCATGGAGATATAAACCTTTTCTTCAACATTTTAGTATAACTACGCTGGTATCCGAGCTACGACTGATGAAATTTCACCTGACGAAGTGACTATTGAACCAAAGTGGAGCGTTGCACGACTTTTACCTGAGTATATTCAGGTTTGCAGACAGATTCCTCATTCAAACCAATGTTCATTTCATGTGTCAACGCGTGGACCATTTTTTTCTTGAACACTCATGCATCTCATGATTCTCATCTATCTTGGCAGAGGGATTTCATCATAATCGTTGCCAAGTTTATATTTGACCCTTGGAAATTTGCATTAGAGAAAAGAAGGGGCAGTTCAGAGAGTTTAGAGGCACAGATGGTAGATTATCTAAAGGAACAGGTAGTCTTAAAGCCAATTCACTTGATTTATTTTTCATTCACTCAAAAGTTTGTCTCATTTCTTTTTTTTGTTTCTTTTCTGCAGATACGATCCAACTTCATAAATATGCTTGTTAAAAAGGTCAGTGATATCATGTCACACATGAAGGAGATAAACGTCTCAGGTGCATCTCGGGATTCTGGTCAAGCTCCCAAACGAGATTACACGTTAGAATTTATACAAATTATCTCTGCTGTTCTGGCTCTTGACCAAAACGTCCAGCAAGATGTTCTGGTAAATATTCCACCCATCCCTTTACCTTATTAACTGATGCTGGTTCAGTTTGATAACCATAATGTATTCACAGTTCCTCTGAATATATTTATCTTAGCTATAAAAAAACAATTCCATTGTAGCATTGTTTATCTTTATGGTTTGAAAGCCTCTCTGTAACTGATTCCATTCACCATTCCAACCTAAACTCCGGAAATCTGGTTCTTGAAACTATGCTTACCAATAAAGCTAGATATCTTTTCTGATGGTTGCTAACTATTGTCTAGTCGTTTTTGTTCTCTAGACCTATAATCTTGCTGATGTAATCTCTTCTCTATAGGTAATGAGAAAGAATCTGTTGAAGTACATTAACGTAAAAGAAAGTGGTGCTGAAGCCGAATTTCTTGATCCTGGGCCCTCCTTCATCTTACCTAGTGTGGGTTGCAGGTATTACTTGTCCAAAAGAAATGCTCGATTTTCATGATTCAGCTATGCATTGTGGTGATTTGCTATCATCTAGTTAATAGATAACTAGCTTTCTTAAATCGAATTAGAAAAAACAAAAATCCCTGCCAATCCCGTGCTTTGAAATACTTGACTCTCTTGCTGATGCCTAGTGTGTTATTTCTTGTCGCAGCAACTGTGCTGCCTACAGAGACCTAGATTTATGCAGAGACCCAGCTCTCTTAACAGAGAAAGAGTGGTCCTGTGAATGTGGGAAGGTATATGAGAGAGAGCAGATGGAGAATAGGCTTGTCCAGATGGTGAGACAGAGAGAGAGAATGTATCAGATGCAGGATCTAGTGTGCATTAGGTGCAATCAGGTGAAAGCCGCTCATTTGACAGAGCAGTGTGAGTGTGCTGGATCCTTTAGATGCAAGGAGAGTAGTTCAGAGTTCCGCAAGAGGATGGAGATTTTCTTTGATATAGCAAACCGCCAGAAGTTTACACTTTTAGAAGAATGCATCTCATGGATTTTAGTCTCTTGACCAAACAATACACAAAGACATTATTTATTTCTCCATTTTTTTTACACCTCTCATCATTATGATATATATTGTGGCCTTGTGGGCAAAAGTATTTTTTTCTTCACTCAGCAACACAAGACCAATTAATTGTTAATAATATTTTTTTTTTTGTCAACCGAGCATCATAAACTATTTTCTCAATCTTTTGTGGAGAGTTAGAATTGAACTCCGGTGAGAAAAATCCCATATATAAACTTTAACCACATGACCAAAGGTATTTCCACTTGTAAATAATTTTTTTTTAAGTTGAAATTAGATGGAAACTTCTAACATAACAAGTCAAAGATATTATTCATGTATTATATCTTTCATAATAGTATACCATAGAGAATAAAATGGTGAAATTCTTGCGGGTTCAACTCTAGTGAAACGTAAAAAGTTTGGCAATGAATGGAAAATTGGTTTTTAGTTTTTGTTTTTTTTTGGTTTTTAATTTAGCAACGACCTTTTCAGTTTTCAATATACCAAATTTCATCATCTTGGATTTTATAATTTTTATTCATAAGCAAGAGCCACCAAACACTTGCAATAAAAACAATTTATTCTCCACCGTTTTTTTAAACTTCATGGGACTCCACCATCATGACTTTCACACCTAAAGACGTGAACCCACGCAACACAAGCCAATCCTCTCTAACCTTATACACACCAAACAAAACACAACAAAAAAGCCAAAGAGGATCACAACAACAACAACATCCAAAAAAGATTCAAGACAATGAGAGTGAAAGCAACTTTGATTAACTTCAAATCAAAGCTTTCTAAATCATGCAACCGATTTGTCTCTCTCTTCCGCTTCAGAGTTAAAAGACCTGTCTTTATTAGACCTCTTCGTCGTGCTCGTCATGGCAATGTCAAACCTAGACATCATCATCATCATCATCCCAAGAAGCCAATCTGTTCTTCCTCCTCTTTGCTTTCTTGTCTCTGTTTTCTAAGCACAAATAAGAACCAGGAAATGAGCCACACCAAACCCAGAAGTTCCTCTTGTAAGAACACTCTTTCTACAATTATCAGTTCAATTTTCGTTTCAAAAATGTTCTATTGCGACTTTAAGATTGAATTTTATAAGCCCTTTTATCTCTTTTATTCCCCAGTTAGTGTGAAGGATGATGATTCTTTGAAGTTTATGCAATCGCCTCTTACGCCAGCAGCAGCGAAGAAGCTGTTCACTTCGCCCATCACAACGCCTGTTTATGCAGCACGGACCAAGAAATCGCTGAGCTCAAGAGATACATTCGAAGACAGTGCTGTGGAAGATGCTTGCAGAAGTTTTGAAAACTATCTGATTCATCTGATTGTAGAAGAAGGGAAAATGGATGACTTAATGGACATAGAGGAGCTTCTCTTCTGCTGGAAGAATCTTAAGAGCCCTGTCTTCATTGAACTTGTCTCCAGATTCTATGGAGAGCTCTGCAGAGACCTGTTTTCAGGTGAATGAAAAGATCCAAAAATGATCAAAACAAAAGGTTTTAATCTTTCCTTCTAAAAAAAAAAAAAAAAANAGGTTTTAATCTTTCCTTCTAAAAAAAAAAAAAAAAAATCTATTTGCGGTTTTGGCAATCATTGAACACACCATCTTAAGGTTTCTAAGTTCAAAGTGGAAATTGAAATGTGTGAAGACTATAAAGATTGTATGTTTTTTCGAGTTTTACATAACGAAGAAACTTGGATTTATTAACTATATACCAAAACTTGAATGTGAACAAAGATACAAATCAATATTAATTTCCTTTTGAAAAAAAGCAGAGATCTTTACCTGAAACTTTCATCGAATCTGCAGAGCGGTTCTTTTTTACCATTTTGTTTTAGAAAGATAAACTTGAGATTTAATCACTGAATCTCCGATTTTAAACCCTGGCATTGTGATGAACTCTACGCTTAAATCGCCTCGTCCTTCTTCTTTTACATCACCCACTACAGATTCCATGTAGACACCTGAGTATCTGGTTCCTCTTCTGACCACAAAGATCTTCGCTTTTAGATCCAACGAAGCTGCAAACGATCCAAGAATCCATACCCACTTTGCCATTTTCGCAAAGATTCGATAAAACATCGTTCTTGGATGCTTACCGAGCAAAACCAGATCCCTCATATCCAAATTCCCAAAGAAGGAAGCCTCCATCGACGGATGAACAACTAAAAGATACTTCTGAGTGCAGAATCTTGAAAACTCGGAATCTGGAAACGCTATTAACGCGTCCAATGGATCATCAAACCTCATTAGTTCGGTCACATCACACGGATTAAGCTTGAACCCGTGAAACATTCTCCGAACAAGGTATGACTCAAAAGCATACTTCTTATCTGAGTTTTTAGCATATGTTACATCTCCGACAATAGAATCCACTGCTTTGTCCAGATTCCAATCTGTAGCTTTCATCAGAGTGATTAATGGCTTCGCAAAGTCGTGAATCGACTTAGAAGCAGCACTAAAAGCAAATTCAAACGAAGAAACACTCACAATCCTCTCTTCGAGATTCCTATTCTCTGCAACCAAACAGTCTATTTTCTCCTTCAGAGAGTGAATCTCACTCTCCTTTGCTTTCACTTGTGTCTTGAGTTTCTCCAAATGCTTCTCATTCACTTCGACTTCATCTCTCAATCGATCCAAACAAGAAGCAGCATCAAGCTCGTTCTTGGCCTGGAGCTGCTTCGTTTTGAGGTAGAGCCGCTTGATTCTCCGTAAGGCCTCGAGCTGAGAGACGACGAGGTTGTCTGCTTCTATGATCTTGTCTGGATCATAAGGCAAATGAGCTTGTTGAAACTCAAGATACGCGAGCTTAAGCGCTGAAACAATGTCGAACAGCTTCGAAATCTCATCATCATCCCAACGAAAACTTCGAATCTTTCTCGAGGGTTTGTAATTGATATCGTCAATTTCAGTTTTGTTGACTTTATCCTCCAAGATTTCTACTTCATCACAAGGGTCGTTCGAATTCGGCTCCTGTTCAGGGAACACACCAATGGATCTGAATTTGCAGACTTTAGCGAACCTGGAGATGATTTCCGATAGATTCGAAGCGGAACTCGATGTTTTAACGGCGCCATTCTCCATGAATCAAACCCTAATCCAGAAGCAAACAAAAGAAAAAACAACCTTGTTACAGAAATACGAGTAGGGTTTAGTACTTACTATGATTCAGATGAAAACTCCCAAAAAATTTCAAAATTTCAAACGAACCAAAAAGGGTTGTTTATGATTATTTATCAATTAGACAAGACAAACCGACAAAGCCAGTGTGAAATTTTAAATTTTTAGCAATTAAAATCATAGCACGAGATGCAGAGGAAGAGTTGCAGAGACCGAACACAAGCAAGAGACAACACAAAATAAAACACAGAGACTGTAGAGTTCAAATCAACAGAGTATACATTGGTTTTACTGTTTAAATTTGTCAAAGCACGAAAGCTAAGAAGAAACAACTCAGAAGAGGAACAGAACATAAAGATTCGAAGAAAAAAATTGATGAACAACAAGTATTAGAAAGCTACCATTTGAAACGATAGACAAGCAGCCAGAACAAAAGAATGAAAAGCCCAAAACAAAATCACCTGTTTGTTTTTGTACACTAGTAGCAGCCAAAGCAAAAACTAAGCACGAGGAAGGCCAAAGTCCGAGCCTTTGTGCTTCTTTGTCTCGCTCTCTCTCTGTCTCTAATTCAACACAAAATGCTTGTTGCTTATTAACCTTGGAATGAGGTTCATTATATTCTTCTTTTTTTAGATCTTGCTCCTAATTAAGAAGACGAAATAAACTAGAATTTTTTACCAAAAAAGAGCCTCGTTAATGGTGATGATTCTGGGATTCCTAAACCATAAATCGACTATAATTACGTTTAGTTCCTCTTTTTTGTTTTCTTCTTTTCTTTTAAATTTTTTCCCAAAAATCGAAAACAGAGCGAACTTAAGAAACTTTGATCTTCACCAGTTTTCAAAATATATATGTTATTTTATTTGTATTTTGAATAAATCCTGGGAATCCAAGAGAAAACCCCTCAGGAATCTCCACAGGCACCGTCGCGGAGAAACAAAAACCTTTGTCTCCTTTTATTTTTTTGTTTCTTTCTTCAAGTCTGACTTAATATTATATATATTATAAAAGTTGAGTGTCGTTATTTATATGTGTGACATGTGTCCAAAAAATAAATGTGAAATGTTGCATCTTTTCATCTAAAATGTTGCATCTTCTCACATGAAAGAATGCATCTTCTCACGTGAAAAATTGCATATTCTCACATGAAAGATTGCATCTTCTCACGTGAAAAATTGCATTTTCTCACGTGAAAGATTGCATCTTCTCATGTGAAAGATTGCATCTTCTCACGTGAAAGATTGCACCTTTTCGCGTAAAAAATTACATCTTCTCATGTGAAATATTACGTTTTTTCACGTGAAATATTATGTTTTCTCATGTGAAAAGTTGCATCTTTTCACGTAAAATGTTATATCTTTTGACGTAAAAGATTGCATATTCTCACGTACAATATTGCATCTTTTCACACTGGAGCAAATAAAATATTCATTATTATAAATCCGTTTTGTAGTTC